>JABFEA020000135.1:47032-60930 GCA_019775915.2 Cyphomyrus plagiostoma | reverse complement strand
GCGGGGTCAGGAGGGGCAGGGCCGGTAGGGGCGGGGTCAGGAGGGGCGGGGCCGGTAGGGGCGGGGCCTAAGTGCAATATGCGGCGGAGGAAGCCCACCTGCCACAGTGCACCACCACGGCCACCAGGTCGTAGAGGCGGTCGGGGTTGGTGGCGTCTCCCGACGTGTTGAAGAGCCGCAGCTCCAGCGGGAAGACGACGCGGTAGGACAGCTTGGTGTAGCGGTGCAGTTGCTCCATATACTTGAACCTCTTCAGGTGCAGAGCTAGAATCATGGGCAGCTTCTTCACCCGCATCCTAGAGGTCAGAGGGCGGAAGGTCACAGACCACGCGACACAGACTGCCAAACCTCCCGAGCCACACAGACCGACCATCTGCCCGCGCCAGAGACCGCCCGCCCACCCACGTCACACAGACAGGGGTGTAACGATATGCCCAGGTCACGATACGGTACATATCTCGATACTGGGTTCACGATACGATATGTATCACGATATTTTGAACAAAATTTAAAAATGAAACTGAGATTCAAATAACAGACTTATTTAAAAAACATTAACACATTTCAATAACTTTCCTTGTTGCACACACACATTTCAAGGTTTAATTTAAAAAATAAAAAAAAAAAAAAAAATCAAAATAACTGATTATGTCTTTCTGTCACTGAAAAAACCGAAGCTGTCACCTCCGACAGGTTTTCAATATTTTTTATTTTTTTTAATTACTATAACTCTTGAACCATTTGCGCAATAGAAAAAATTCCAACGGTTTCTGAAAGCAAAGAAGCTGCGCTTTACAGTGATATTAGTGTCATTACGGTAGTCCACCGCATGGTTTCACTGCAGCCCCGGGAATCTGAATGTTGGTTGCCGGAGGAGAAAGTGAGTGAGTGAGACGGAGCTCTGCAGAATAGTGATTTTATCGGACATTTTAGGTGAAAAATGGGACAAAGGCCCATCACACATCACAGCAGGTTTTATGACAGTTTTACAGCTAAAACAATCAAATATGTCCAGGCGACCTGTTTAGAATTATATGGTTTAAAGGGTTAAACTGCCGTCATATCGTAAATGCATCGCCAAAACTCTACAATACATATCGTAACATTTTAGCATGGCGAAATATCGTTACACCCCTACGCACAGACCAACCAATCGACCGCCCGTTCATCCACTAACCATACAGCTCTGGAAAAAATTAAAAGACCATTCTATATTTTAAAAAAACATCTGCATTTTTATATCCTGGTTTAATCCTGGCTCAGCTAGCAGAAGGGTACACTAACCAACAGGTGTTTTCCAGGTTCAACATCTCTAAGACAGCAGGATGCAAGAACAAGGTGAAGCAGGAGACACTAAGAATGATCAGAAACCAGCCAAGTAGAGGGTAGAAGCAACTTTCTAATGGCAGAAGGGATTTATCCAACAGTTTCTCATGAAACAGAGAATGACATCAGGTGACCTTAAAATGGAATGGAAAACAGGTGAGAGGTGCACTGCTAGGACAGTTCGTATCAGGCTCCTAGAAGCAGGAGTGAAGTGCCATAAAACAAGGAAGAAGCCCTTCAGTAATGAGAAGCAGGGAAGAACCAGGCTGGAGTTTGCAGAAAAATATATATTATTCAGACCCATAAACTGAGAAATGAGTGAAACAAAAAAAAAAAAAAAAAAAAAGTGCTGTGGTTTTTTCCAGAGCTGTAATTGTGAAAAGAAACACGGACAATAAAACATCCTTAAACACGGTAAGTTTAATAACAATGTATCACATCCTCTATGGCGAGGAAAATTCCCAATATCAGCAGAATAGTCATTAATCAACTACTAAGAATATGCAAATAGATCTGCTGTCAAATTTAGAAAGAAAATTATGCATTTCTTATTTTAAATACCCATAACCTTGCCTATAGATATTGAACCTTTAATTTCTCTGCCAACTTGATGCCAATGATAAAAACTGTTAATATTTCATTTCTGCCTCGAAAATGTAAATCTATAAGCCAGTGCAGGCACACTCACCTCTTCTGGGCTTCCTGTTTACTCCGGCACTGCTCACAGTAGTACTTGTACTCACTGCACAGCGTCTCTGTGTTGCTGAACCCTCTGCCCTCAGAGAAAAATGAGTAAAGTGAAATGAAACAGCATTGTGGGGCCCGTGAGCAGCTGTGTAGAGGCCGCCAGCAGAGGTCCTGACGCTCACCTGAGGCAGTGTGTGATGGAGGTATTCTGTTCCACGTCCACCGACAGATCGAGGAAGTCCTCATCTTTGCTGCTCACCTGCGGAAGGGGGGGCCACATAAGTCACACGTCCCCAACGCCCAGGGGGCGGAGGCACAACGACAGACCCCCCTCGATTACTTATGACTTAAAAGCTACAATAAGATTTACTGAGATTGGTCCAGTAAGACTAGTATGTAATTCTGAAATGACAAGTTCCACGGCAGATATGTCCGAGGGAATTCCTATTTTTAAGCCCGGCGCTCCGATTCCACCAAATATCTTTCAAAATCGAAATCCGTCAACTGCTGACGGATGAGAGTGTTTGGCTTCCATCTCCTGTCCACCTCACCGCTTCGCAGTTGAGGCACCGGGTCTCATTAGTCAGCGTGCCCTGGAAGATCTCATGGACCCAGGTCTGTTGAGTCTTCTCTGGTTCCTCCGCCTCGGCGCCGTTGGACGCCAGCTTGCCGTTCTGCTGCCTCTCCTGGCTCTTCTCCTCCAGTAGGAGGTCGGCGATGGTGTTCAGCAAGTAGTTGAGGAACTCGTGCGCATCTTGCTGCATGTAATTGTCGAAAAGTTCTGGGGAAGGGACGACGGGATAAACAGGGGCAATGAGGAGTCTCTGCGACAAGGCCAAAAGTTTAATTTTAGAACTGATTAATACTATCAGGTAATGTACAAAAAAAAATGCCCTCATGATTTCACAAAGAAGGGGCTTGTAATGCAGGGGGGGGGCCGTCATTCACAAAGGGCCGGTGTGTATGCAGGGTACCTTCAGCTCAGCTGTTAAAACCCAGGTGTGAGGAGGACTCAGCCAGTCAGTCCTCTAATTAGGAATACAATCTAACCCAATGGCCCTTTCCGGATAAAACTGCCCACCCCTGTTGTAATGGAACAGATCTTTCTCGGGACTATTTAGGTCTGTTGACAAAAGTTCCATCTGCAATAATGCAAAAAGGACCTGTTGCCATTGTTAGAAAACCTAAACGTTTAGCGCAGTGATTCTCAACCCATGGGTCGTGACCCAAATTTGGGTTGCAGCAAGTTCTGAAAGGGTCACGAGTTTGAAATGGAAACATTTTAAAACCAGCAAGCTCTTATGCTGATCCATAATCAGATTTCCCAGCCCCAATTCTAGAATTATACTATACAGATGCTCCTCTACTTACGACCCTTCATACATACGAACGAAGGGGACTAAGTCCAAATTATGTTCACTGGGCTCCCGTTTCCTGTCCGCAACAACAAATCTTTTTTTCTGCGCGCCAATTCCGCCTAATATGACTTCTGGCCACTACTCCCACCACAGACCAGCGCAGCCGTGCGTACTCCTAGCATCCTAGTCCTTCGTACTTGTGTGCACCCTTAAAATGATGCCGAATTAACGACTTGCGAACGTTTAAAATCGCCCACGCCCCGCCGACCTCACCGTTCTCCTTCCGCAGCCTGGAGATGAACTTCTTGGGTGGGATCACGCCCACCTTCTTCTTCTGCGTGGCGATGCTGTTGAACAGGTCGGCCAGGCAGGTGAGCAGGCTCTCCTTCCTCCGCGGCAGCATCTTGTAGGACAGCACCTTCTCCCTGAAGGGTCGGCAGAAGTACAACGCCTGCAGCACGGAGTTGCAGTAGCAGGTGTTGCCGAACTGGAGCACGAGGGCAGACAAGGAAGAGGGCGGTCGTAAGGGGAGACCTGGATGCAGCCAAAAGCGACTCATTTGGAAAGACGTGAGGGAATTACAGGGGTGGAAAATTCAATAAACCAATGCCAGAAAACTAAAATGTGTCCCGGGCAACTGGACCACGAGTGGGTCGTTCTAAACACGAGTGTAAACTGATGCGATCTGATCCAGTCCGACCACTAGCTGAGGGGGACCGGAACACATGCGATCGCGCGTGTTTTGCAGCGTGGACGCTAATGCGACAATAACACGGTAAACACAGTGCCGAAGGCATTCAGATCACGGTGAATAAGGACAATGAAAACGTAACGGCATGAAAACACAAGCCAAGCATATAAGGGCAGGAAATTAAATGCAGAGGCAGTGTGATGGACTGCAGAAGGCTGGGTCACCCGGATGGTTAATAATGGAAGTCATGTAAACAATTTATTAGCCAGTAATGTCTTGCATTAGGAGACAGGGATTTTCATAAGACAGTTTCACTTTAATTTGTCTGTAGGTCACTACAGCACTTCTAAAAATAAAAGCCTGGCTTTGGGGAGCAGCCTGTTCTCTGGTCCGGACCCGGCAAACAATCTCAGTGCCATTCCAAGGGTCCCTACACAGGGTACCCATTCTCTGCCTCACGACCATGCTAAGAATAAGCCAAAAAAGAGGGAAAATCTGAAGTTCAGGGTCATGGCCAAATATTCTGGCGATAGACCTGCCTTTGCTCTTGGAATAAACTCTGCCGTGCGTTTGGATTCTAATACACCTTAAACACCGACGCATTTTAAATGCACGGCTGGAACACACAAATACAAAGGTGTACAAAAGTGTGTGTGGACAAGGTCACGCATTAAGATAATCGAACCACAGAAGGCGCACCACGTGTAGTTAAGTTAAAGGTGACTAAACCACTAAATGATTTAACCAGGTACTAAGATAGCCCAGTGACACACTTTTTAAATATGGGATTGCTCTAAGGCTGCGTAACCTATATAATGTCTGAGGAACCCTGAAAATATCTCGTTTTCAGTACCCACTAAATAAGCACACAAAAGTAAAATGAAGAACAGTTCAGTACAAATGTGAAACACAACTGGACTGGGAAACGACAAGAATATTTTTGTAAAGTCATTCATAAAAAGAATAAGAGTTACTCGTTTGGCAGTTACTGCTTCCAAAGAGCAAGCCCAGAGCGGGCAGCTCGACATGACCCTGGCGTCAGAGCACTGAGCAGGGAATGGCGGGCAGCCGACATGTGCCATAAGCAACTACCACTCAACTGATACCAATACTGTTTAACGTAGCATCCATTCCTTTTAGGGGTGGGACCTGACAGGGGGATTGAGCAAATAAAAATACAGCAGACTTGCATGACACTTACATTCACCAATCCAAAGTAATGTTCATTTACAGGAAACTGTTCTGGTCCAATCTCCTTCTCCAAAGCAGAGGCATTGGCGCCCTACATGACAAAAAATAAAGAAATAATAATAAATAATAATAATAATTAAAAAAAAAAACAGCTTGTGTCGCGGGTAAGAGAAACTTAAACCCTCACTGTCCCAGTAATATGGATCAAACAGAATAGCAGAAACCTTAACCATCACCACTGCTTCTGACATGACATTTGGGACAAGAGGAGATCATGTTACATGCAAGCGGCATACATAATCCGAATCCAGCTCCAGGCCCTTTGTAATCACGCAAAATCACACGCAATCTGATATGCGGGTCATCGCTGGAGAGAGAGCAGCAGTGTGCGGCTGGGATCCAGGCGGGGTCTCCTCTCCACACCAGACAGTCGGCAATCCCTGCATGAACACTCGATCGATGCGGGGAAATTGGTATTGCTACGAAATGCCCCAAATCCTTGATGGTTTTCAATAAATCACGTGACAATGCCTGCAGGCCAGGATAAAATTCGAGCCAGGCGTATTGGCTGCCTGCTGTCAGGAAGGCAGGATGGTGGATTAATGTGCCTGAGACTTGATCCTTCAGCTGAAGAGTTCCGACAAAACGCAGAAATCAGGTGTCTTTAAAAAAGATACGCAGCATCTTACACGGCCCAAAGCACCCCTCCATTGTGCCCATGTATATTGGGATCGCACAGCATGCCCGGGCTATGCAAAGGTGTGAAACTGTTTGAGAGTTTAAACATCCTGCAAAAGGCTCCAGGAGCGCCGGAGAGCAGAAGTCCCGATGCGGCTTTGGCACACAACCTCTATCAGAGGTTCTATAAAATAACACCGGCGCTCAGGAGGGGCGATGGGCTTCATAAAAGCTGTACAAGGCCGCCTCAGCGCGAAGGGGAAAGCGGGCCGCCAGAATACCGGAGCAGAAATGCTAACCTTTGCTTTAAATCCCATAACCGGTATGTGCAGTTATACTAGAGTCGGCTATGCAGGCATATAGTAGCTGCTTGCTAACCGCTAACTGCTTCGGAAGGTGGCCGGGCCGACCGCAGGTTGTCCCAGCAGCTGGCGCGTAACTAACACACTAAATGCGTCCAAGTTTAAGGGTTTCCGCAATAATAATACTAACAGTAAAGTAATAATAGTAAAACTACAATAACGACGAGCGCAGGCGGTGGGTTCACTTCCTGAAAGCGTCGCCCTCGGACCTTCGCTTTGCACCAGCCGCGGGCCAGCAAAACGGCGGGGGCGGCGCGTTCTCCGGCCCCCGGGGCTCTGCGCGCAGAGCGGTGTGAGCAGCGCTTACCATCGTACAAATCGAGACGATCTTTCGGACTGTCATCAGTATTTCCATCCGTCCGCCGCCATATTGGACCGAACCCCCATCTTAAAACCGTGACAGCCGCAACGGCGGGAGTTCCGGGACGAAGCTTCCAGCGAAAACGAAAGCGGGGAGTGTCGCTGGGAGACGCGTCCGGCGCAGCCGCCCTGACCACGCCCCCCCATCCCCATCATAAAATCTCCTAACTACACGATTACGCCAAAATTTATCAACATCATGCAATCTATATTACCTTTTATCAATTACTTAATTGCATAAAATTTATGTAATACTTTTACAATAATCCATATACGCTAAAATAGGCGTGAAAACACATACATCAGGAAAAAAAATAATTCCATAAAGTAGTAGAGTACAATTGACTGCTTTTATAGTTAGTGTACAGAGATGAGATGGAGTCATTACCCCTCCAGCTGTAAAGTTGCTGTAACTTCCAATCATGGGATTAAAGTTACCAAACACAGGCAGCGCCCTATAAAGGATGATCCCGACGTGATTCGAACACGCAACCTTCTGATCTGGAGTCAGACGCGCTACCGTTGCGCCACGAGATCGGTGCTTCGATATGGTAATTCCAGATTACAGATACAATACATACAATAATGTTTTTAGTGTTCATACAGACCAGGCATGGTAAATACTAAGAACAACGGAATAAAAAATTGGATCATGACTGCATGAATTAGTCTGGATGGGGGGCGCATTATGTTATGCTTTTGTGGGGGCTAAAATCTCTATAGCAACGGAACTAACCGTAACTGTAATTAAAGTGTATACCAAATTAGTGCTTCAGTCGGTCAATTTTGTGCTACTTTTCATTGTTGTGGGGAGTTATTTTTGAATCAAACTGTCATTTTTCATGCTATATTGTATGGAGACAAAATGTATATGCTATTATCGAAAAATGTATATTAATCTATGTAAAACGATACGAAAAATTACAGCAATGCCATTTCTTTTTAAAATAACATTTTCACTTTATGAGATTGCGCACACCTAACACTAGGTGGTACCATTTCTGCAGTTTCGGATCCGGTCAGTTTTGGGATGGGTGGGTTACCTGCTTGAGCAAACCTCACAATAAAGTAAATGCCTGATGGGGAGCAGCCGAGGGCGTGAAGTGTAAATCAGCCATAAATGAGCCATATTATTGTTAAACTAATAAATGTAGCCTGATGTGTAGAATTGTCCTCAAATTAGCATACCGTATTTAATAATTAGACGTTTTGTTAAAGTGTAATATAGAATATCCATATAAAAATATTTAATTTAAATGAATAATAATATAATGTTATTCATACACATTTTTAAAACTGTTAATATAACTTTATGGACCGTTTAAAATTCCAGTGATGTTTCAATTTAATATTTCAAGTCCAAAGTGAAATAACCCAACATCCATATCAAACATCTGCTTAGAAAATCGGTGAAGTAAGCCTAGTTTATAAATAGCGTTTCACTGGGAAAAATGAATCTGGAGTATGTAAAATAAGCAGGATACCAGGGATGCAGCAACTGAACTCTGCTGTATCAGCATTTCTTATAGTTCTTGTGCAGATTCCTTGTCAGTGATCTCCACTTGTATGCAGCCCCTCCTCGCCAAGGCTGACGCCTTAACTGTTCTGCATAAACTAAGAATAATTTCAGTACTTTTTGCTTCTTTCCACAGCTTAGATGCTTAGATGCAAGACGAACGCTTTATTCTGGACAAACGGCAGAGGGCTGATTAAGTTATAAAGTGTCTTTGACAGCCCGCTGACTTGTCGTGCGCCCGAGGAAGCGGAGATACCCCCGACTTAAGCAGTACTGGCCGGGATAAATGGTTATTGCTGCCGGCTGCACAAGAACAATGACCAGCGGTTCCAGTGGCTTTTTGCTAGTTCCCATACCGGAATATCCCGCGTTGGACCCCCAACCTTATAAAAACATCAAGATCGTTGTTCTGGGCGCAAGTAATGTCGGAAAAACAGGTAAAATATTTGTTCATGCTTCAGCGAACTGTTCCAGGACTTATATCCCACATCTCTATTACAGCTGAATGCAGTTCATTGAACCCAGCACCGCATGCTAAACGCTTATAGCTTTATAGTGGCATTTTCTACTTTATATCCAGCATTATTACAACTTCTACATGAAGACGCTAGTCTCAACGGAGAGCTCTGGCAAAACGCGTTACCGCTTTTAATTATCGCGAACAAATTTTAATTGCGTATTCATGCAACGTTTAGTGACTAACATGCGATTTTAAAAGATAAAAACGAAATTCCTGACCATGTTCAATACAATCTAAATTACAGAGATCTTTGGGGTAGTACGGCAATTTGATTGAGTAAAATAATATTGAAATAAAATGGTTGCTGTAAGTCACATAACACTGTTGAACAAAACATATTTACTTAAGACGTAGGCCTACAGTTCGTTTATTTTTTATGTATTTCTCTATCTTTATCTGTCTATTTGTGTTTTTGTCTATTTATTTCTTTCATTGTTTGATTGATTGTCTGACTGATTGGATTATTTTGATCCTTCCGTTCCCAGCACTGATAGTAAGATTTCTGACAAAGAGATTCATTGGGGATTATGAAGCAAACACAGGTTAGTTGGCTTTTTCTATGACCCATAAACAAGAGCATAACTTCTGGTTGAGGTGGGGGGGGGGGTGAGTTGAGGTCCCCACCTATTTAAGGGAGTTGTATTGCATCCCCCATAATAATTTGCACCAACGCCTGTGAATATCCACTCCAAAGCGTGCAAGACACATCATCTAAGCTAGCGTAATGCGAACTCAGAGATTCAGGTAAGCTTTGTTGAATTTAATGTACTTTTATTATTATTTTAGGGGCTCTATATTCAAGGACTATCAATATAGATGGAGAACAAATGTCTCTACAAGTTCAAGACACCCCTTGTGTATCTCTGCAGGTAAACTCTTTACAGAGGCATACACGTATATACCCTCTCTTGGGAGCTATTATTATCCAGATGCTACAAGTTGTTGCTAAGTCTAACTATAAAATAAGCTGACTGGAAAATATCTTTCTTCCATAAAAGGCACATGTCCCGTAGTGTAGACTCTTAATGGTTGATTTTGCAAGTCATTTGTTTACATACGTTGATGGTGGCTCACATGCATGTCACTAGCTAATAGTATGAACATATGGTGTGTTGTTTTTTTTGTTTTGTTTCATAACCCGTTAATAATGTTTGTTTTTATTGGGTTGCCAATCAGGGTCGGCGTCAATCTGATCTTGCCCCTTTGTGATCCTTCCCTGTTCTGTCCCTTAGCCCTAGTGTGTTCATGTTCACTGGGTTGAGTGTTCAGTCCAGACTTATCATGTTGCCAGTTGTGGGTTTGAGGCTGGCCAGAAACCACCCTCAAATGTTTAGTTTGTTCATTGTTTTCCAGATTTCCATAATGTTTGTTAATTGTTCTTTGCTTCCCTGTGAATGCTTATGCTGGACTAGGAAGGGAAATCTATTGGCACATCAGCCCCACCGAGATTTTTTTTCCACCATCTGCCACTGGCGCAGACATCAGGGTATCAGGGAATACGGGGTTTAATTACAGGTAAGGCAGGTAAAACGCAGACGGGCAATACAATGACCGGACTGGGGAAACAAACTGAAACGTGGACTAAATAACAATTACTGTTTTGATAAATGTGCTTAGATGTGTTTGATGCAGTATATGCTATTCTTGTTTTATCCGGTTCATTTTGTTTAAATGCTAAAAATATATATATTTCTGTGTAATTTTTTGGGGCCAGGAATCAATTAATTGCTTTTCCATTATTTCTTATGGGGAAAATTTGATCACAACTCGAACTATTTAGGATTCGATCCAGAGTTCTGAACAGATTAATTTTGACTTCTGAGGTACCACTGTAATCTTATTTCTCCCAGTTTGTTTTTGACCCCTCATAGCTTGTTATTTATTGATTTTCCTAGTCTGCGTTTGTTTCAGTTTCTTTAATAAACCCCTTTGTCTTGAAGCCATATGTGGATCGTTACCCTTGTTACCCACCTGTGTCATGCCATGCCATAACAGCCACCTGCTAGTCAGAACAGGGAAGGATCGTGATGGGGCAGGATCACAATGGGTCAGGATCACAATCGGCCAGAGTCACAATGGGTCGGGGTCACAATGGGTCAGGATCACAATCGGCCAGGGTCACAATGGGGCAGGATCACAATGGGTCAGGATCACAATCGGCCAGGGTCTCAGTGGGGCAGGATCACAATGGGTCAGGATCACAATCGGCCAGGGTCACAATGGGGCAGGGTCACAATGGGTCAGGATCACAATCAGCCAGGGTCACAATGGGGCAGGGTCGGATGGGCACCCATCCTGACAGTGACCCTTACTATGCAGTTTATTTTGAACAATTATTTTTTTTAAATAAGTATATATTGTTCTTTAATTGTTTCATATGAGAAAAGCTCTCACACCTGAATTGTAACAGTTTTAACCTGGTTTCACAAAAGTCATGAGACTCTCTTGCTAATAACTAGCGGAGAGAAGGTAAGGAGTGCGGGCTGATTACAGCATGCGGCTGCAGGCTCCCCATGATGACCCACCTCGGGGTGGGGGGGGGTCATGTGCAACCGTGCGACAGGTGACACCTCAGCATCACGCTCGTTCCAGTGGAATGGAACACTGCCAATATTTTCCAGTAACTGGAGTGCCAATCCTGCCACCAGGATGTGTTTTGTTGGGCTGGATGTAGGTTAATGTCATATTCAGGATGAAGCAGTTGCAGGCTGAGGGCCCATATGGGGGTCGGATCACTCCTGGTATTCATGGGATTTGAACAAGCAACCTTATAAGTGGCAGCACAGACCCCTAAGCCTCAGAGCTGTCATCCACTCATAATAAAAATCAGCTCAGCCATTAGGATGATTCCAAGAGCCCCTGAAAGACAGATCACCATGTTAAAACATAACTAGATTGGTCTGAGTTGTTGCCCATTATTATATGCTTTCATGGGGTCCAAAGTCTATAGCATCGCCCCAGATCACTACATCTACATTGGTATTATCAAAACCACTCTGGGTCTCTTGCTTACATTTATCTCTATTAATTTTTTCCCCCGAAAACAGATATTGCTCACATTCATTTTTAATGAATATTGTTTTGAAATATTTATCTACATCGCAATGTTCACCCAATCCCCAAATTTAAAGATGAAGATAAAGATGCATTTCCTCACAGGGCATGTACCTGCACACAGTTATAGGCTATTCAGGCAAATCAGCTGACAGGAGTCTTTGGACCTACATCTGTGTGCATAGATCATATATCAGGCCCGGATTTGGTGGCCCCTAGTGGTGAAGCGAATGAGGTCAGTTCCACCAAGTGGGAGACAGAGTTGAGGGTTGGCCTTTGGCTGGCCACAGCAAGCAGCTTCTCCAAATCTGCAGCCCCCCCCCACCCCATATTGGCTAAGCCCTCCCTGATGTTCGACACTTCCTTTTTTGTTGTGTTCAAAGTGAAAGGGGCTGTAAATCAAAGTGACACAAGATGGCAGCCCCCGCTTCCTGGCAGGCTTGCAGAAAGTGTGTGAAAATGAAACTAAATCAATTAACAAAACTCCCATCCCTCATAATATTGCGCCTGCAACTGGAAACAAGTCTGCACACGCATTTACATGTATGTAACAGTTTTATTACCTTGGAAATAGTCTGTAGGGTTTGCAAACTACCCCAACACTTCTATGTAGCTGATTTTAGGTTTATATTGGATTAATATAGTTTTGCTGTAAGATTGCTTGCGTGAGCGTGAGAGTTTTAAAGCAGGAGTGTCATGCCAGATGTGTGAGTGTTGGCAACCTTAGTATTTATGTGGTACGGGGCCAGGAATTATTTGAGCCCACTGCTGTCCATGTGAGGGAATGGTGTGTGAGTGTGCGAGGGAATGGCGTGTGAGTTGTTACTCATCTAGTTTACACATCCTTAAAACTTCTCCAGAACTGTAAGATGTCAGTGAACTGATTACAAGGAGTGCTGCTGTACTACCCAGCTAGTGAGGTTAAAGGGTTGTGACACTTCCGTGACATGTGCCCCCCCCCCACAGCAGACTGACGGGGAAGGCCTACTCTGTCAGGAGCAGATAAATCACTCCATCTACTGGGCAGACGGCTATATGCTGGTGTTCTCCATCACAGACGACAGCAGCTACCGCACCGTCCATCCTCTCTACCAGCACGTGCGTCGCATTCACCCCAGCGGCAACATTCCCATCATCCTTGTGGGCAACAAGAGCGACCTGCTGCGTGCCAGGCAGGTGGCGGTGGAGGACGGCGAGGCGCTGGCGGCGGAGCTGGGGGGCGCGTACTTCGAGGCCTCAGCCAGGGAGAACCATGAAGGGGTGCGTGAAGCCTTCCTGCACCTGTGTCAGGAGATAAGCCGGACTTTCCGAGGTGCGAACGGGGAGAAGCGGCGGGCAGGTCTTCACCAGGGCAGGCCCAAGTCGCCCAACATGCAGGAACTTAAAAGGAGGTTCAGGCAGGCTCTCTCCTCCAAGGTCAAGTCTGCTTCTGTTCTGTGAGGTACGCCAGGCGCCCCTGAGAGACACGCCAACACGGGACGTGCCCCATCAGAGAGTGGCGTAGGGCACGTTTGATAATACACCAAGGAGTCCCTCAGGAAGAATGATTCCCATTCCATTTGTGTTGATATAATTTCTAATACATCAAAAGGAAGAAATCCCACCAGCTTTGGTTCCTGTTAGGAATCAGTAACCTTTGATATAGATACACACATGGACAAAATTTGCCCTTCAGTCAAAGAAAGAAAAACTCAAAATGGTCACAGAAATAACTTTAATCTGACAAAAGAAATAATAATTAAAAATTCTATTAAATTTAACCAATGAAAGTCAGACATTGCTTTTCAACCATACTTCAACAGAATTATTTAAAAAAATTAACTCATGGAACAGACCTGGACAAAAATGCTGGTACCCCTAGAAAAGACTGAAAATAATGTGACCAAAGGGATATTCAAGGTGTGTCCACTAATTAGCATCACAGGTGTCCACAATCTTTAGTGGGCAATCTCCAATCAGTCAGTGAGCAATCTCTAATCAGTCAGTGGGCAATCTCCAATCAGTCAGTGAGCAATCTCTAATCAGTCAGTGAGCAATCTCTAATCAGTCAGTGGGGAATCTCCAATCAGTCAGTGGGCCTATATATAGGGCTCCAGGTAGTCACTGTGTTGTTTAGTGACATGGTGTGTACCACACTCAACATGGACCAGAGGAA
>JABFEA020000135.1:20304-31434 GCA_019775915.2 Cyphomyrus plagiostoma | reverse complement strand
GATCTTTAAGTCCA
Source organism: Cyphomyrus plagiostoma (assembly GCA_019775915.2). NCBI lineage: Eukaryota > Metazoa > Chordata > Actinopteri > Osteoglossiformes > Mormyridae > Cyphomyrus > Cyphomyrus plagiostoma. The sequence goes on along the minus strand of JABFEA020000135.1, from coordinate 31,420 downwards.
TCTCATGAAAAATCGGAGCAGAAACAAAGGTGTTGCGTTTATATTTTTGTTGAGTGTATAAACCATGCTTTTCCAAGGAGTCTCTTTTCCTGAACGCGATCTGATACCGTAATGCTATGTATATTCCTGCACCACAAATTTCAAGCGCGGCTGATTTCACCGTGTTTTGGCAAAACGCGGATAGCTTGACCGCAGTGATGATGTCGCCTTAGCACAGTAGTAATATGACACTTCAATCCTTTTTGCAAAGGAGATATTCATCATGTTATAACTGTCTCACTCTGCCCTGCCCATTAGTGGGGCCTCAAGCAATAAACGCAAGCGTTGGTCAAGGAAGTAGGAAGGAAATTAATTACTACTCTCAAAACGGTTAATATTTTGCGTTCCCACAGATAAATACTGGGCTTCTTCATATAGTTTGCATTTTCAAGAAACATTTTCTTCCTGGTGATCCGAGTCTAAATGTCTAAATTTGGTAAGTGCTTGATTGCAATATTCGACGATTTAGACGATTAACAATTTAAGAGATTTAAAAGTAAACTTGTCGATCGAAAAGAAGAGCCTAAGATACGTAAAGCTACGATGCAAAATGCAGATAAACTGTATGTACATGGCTGATAAACTCATGAGCACTTTCACAGAAGAAAAAGCAGGACAGGTCACACCTGATCTTTGTTTCGTACGAGAAGCCCGTGAGCTGCAGGAGAGTTTGGGAATCGGTAAGCAACATGTTTATTAACACTATGAATAGACTTACTAAAACTTCATCTGAAAACTATATGTACATTAATCATTAATGTGTAAACTGTTTCATGGTAAATATTAAAATGAATTTATTTCTTTTCACCGGTTTTACTTTAAATTTTAAATAATCCACCTTTTTTTCTGAAGTATTATGAAATTAGGCTGTATATATTCTCTTTCACAATACGCTATTCTGTTAACTTATTCTAATAGATTGTTTCTTTTTATATACATGTCATATCGATCCTTGGAATAGTCCATTAATGTACATGATTCTCTCTCAGGTGTTGTTTTAGTGGATCTGAAGTGACAGGTTGGACTCTCTCATTTTGAGGTAAGTTGTTAGACAAGACAGCACAAGTGATTCACAAATTTTTACATGAAATTCTCACTTTATTAGGATTTATAGAATATTAAGATACGGGCTGTTTAAATACACGCACAGGCCTACATACACTGGTTTGTAATTATATCTTTGTGGGGACTCTCCATTAATTTCTATGGGGAAAATTCTAACCCTAACATGACAACCTTAACTCCCACCCAGCCTCAAGCATAACAATAATTAACCAAACAAAACATGAGACTTTTGACATTTTTAGTTTGATTGCATTCACAGATCTGTGTGGGGTCCTCAAAAGTGGTCCTAGCAATGTCAAAATAACGCGTTATTACATTGTGGGGGACATTTGGTCCCCCACAATGTAATACAGCGGTACCTTGACCCAGAAACAGTCCTGGTCACAAACAAATCGAGTTACGAACCAGATGTTTGGAAATATTTGTACCAGGTTGCGAACCGTGTTTCAGGCTGCGAACACACAAACATCCCCCAAAAGCATCCTAAAGAGCCACCTGAAACACTAACAAGTGTACACTTTGCCCAAGAACGGTTGTGCAATGTATAAAAAAAGCTTGTTGTAGATATATGTCTACTATCTCTCTTCAGAGGTCGAATATCTGAGAAAAAAAAAAGAGAGAGAACGTTCCGTTATAGCGGTACCTTTCAGTGATTGATAAACATGTTTGCTGGTTTTTAACAGTCACATATCTATACATAAAATTACAATACTTCATTAATAACAAATTATTAAGTTACTTCTATTTAAGTGTTATATTTTCCATTCACACATAGTGGAAACTGCATATTGTTTGTTTACAGTACAAACAAAAGTTAATCGCCATACAATGCATCACATCATGGATGTATAAGAATTTTAGGCATATGAAATTAATGTACAGTATAAAAAAAAAAATCACATTTTTGAAATTACTGTATCGTTTTTAACTGTTAGTCTTTTAATGTTAATTGTTTAGTTATTGGGGGTAATGTTTTGTGGTTCTTTTCCGTGTTTTGGCATCTTTCGATTGTTTTATTTAATTTATGTTAACTCTATTCTTGGTCAAAGAAAAACAAAAAAATGAAAAAAAATCTGTGTTTGAGGTTGTATTTACAATCTTTAAATGGGAAAAATGTATTCAGGTCGCAAACTTACTCCTTGAACAAATTAAGTTTGTGAACCGAGGTACCACTGTATAAACAATACATTTCAAGTTTAATGTACTTGAGATTTCAACAGCATTTAATTAAAAACTTAGTTCAATGAACTAACAGTTTTTAATGCAGCAATACTGATATTTTAGGTACGTTATACTTGAAATGCATTGTTTATTCAACATGACAATTAACTTTAGGGCAACGAGTTTCCATAATTTTTTTGTGTATTTTAAGGCCATTAAAAGACTTAAGTGCATAAACATTCCTGATATAGGCATGGAAATGGCTGGCTTCTTGCATAGCTCCCATGTTTAATTCTGTAATGTTTTAACAAGTATCCCCTTTTGTCACAAGCAAAAATACAATACTTACATTTCCATAACATCTTGATTAGCCTTGCTTTGAACTTCTTAGAATCTGCAGTTACAAAAATCAACATTAGTAGTGTCGCCAGCAGGCGAGCCGGGAAGCAGGCAAGCAAAGCCAGGAAGTCTGGGATACGGGGTTTATTCAGACAGACAGGGTACACAGTCATCAATACAGAAAACATTAATGACAGACCTAGGGAAACTAACACAGACGCGGACTAAATACACAGGACAAGTCAAAAATAACAGGAAACAGGTGATAACAATCGGGGAGTAACGCGAGGTAATGAGGTGGGCGTGGCACACACGAGGATCGAAGGAGGCACGCCACATGGAAAGGACGGGTAATTTAGGCGTAAAAGGCAAGTTGAATTCCACGTGGATGTTGACACGTGGAATCTATGTGGATAAAATCACTAGGATCAGCCACTTTACCAAATATTAACTCTCAGAGTGTTCAATTTACAACCTAGAGTGTTGGGACAATGTGTCTCCTCCTCTTCCCAAATTACAAGCCCATATGGGTGGCACACAAGTACAAAATGGGTGGCCCATATCTGCCCTATTTTAATGTACTTTCGTTTGAGCATTCAGCTGCTGTGTTTTACTAACCCACCATAATAAGAAAGACTCAGACCAACATAGCCTTTTGTCTTTTTATGTAAGTTTTGTTGGAAAATATTGAACTTATTATGAATGTATTTTTTCAGTCAGGATAAAATAGCATCACTAAAGCTGAGAACTGCATGTGGCATGAAAGTGTGTGAAATTATTTAGCAGGCCTCAGAAAGGTGAGGGCATCTTAATGACTGAAGTGATAGTGTGTGGCCTCGTTGCTTTCGAGAGAGGAACAAATAAAATCACTTTGCTCACTTAATATTCACATTTTCATAAATTTTTAGAAACCCACCACGATCGAGGATGGTATGGCACTGATGTTAGTCTTTACCACATTTCATTGTGTTTTTTAGGGTTGCTGTACTCTAATTGATCTGAGCAGTATAGTTGTACTTATATATGTGCATCCCCCAAAGAATTTTCAATTGTGGAGTCTCATGAGTTCCAACTGCTTGTTCCAGAGATTCCAGGCTTAGAAAAGAAACAAAATGATTGGGTTTCTATAGCATTTTCCACCCAGTTAATGCCTTCTCTAGTTAAGCCATAGAGACTAAACCATCCTGGCTGGTACGCAGAGCTATTTCTGTGGTTTTTGTTGTCTTGCCTTATTCATCACAATGGTGGTTAAATCAAGAACAGTTCTGTGTTATGCCATGCAAATATACATCCAGCACCACTGGTCTAAAGAGGAGTAGGTGGTACCAGGTGCTGCACAGAAAAGGGTATTGCAACTGTCCTAACACCTTTTCACATATGTTAATCAGCCAAGGGCAGGACTAGCAGTCAAACATACTCCCACAGCATTAATATATGCGCCACCAATATGTATGTATTATATATGTATTATACGGTGGTCGAGAAGGGCAAATCAATTTAGCGTTGCATAAAACAAATTAACATTTCATTAAACAATTCAAAAATTAAGTAAAATTCATACGTAAAGCAATCTGGGAAACAAGCCTTACGAAAATTAACCATGGTTTTACAATGATTAATAACCATGGTTTACAATGATTTGCCGTTTTTCATATTTTTTTTGTAACTATGGAATCCATGACTATGGTTTTATCATGGTTTCACTACAGTTAAACCCTAGTATAATCATGGTCATAAAACATGGTTTTTATTTTACCATGGTCTTTCCAAACCATGGTAGCGCTATTGGTAGTACCAAATTATAGTACCATGAGGTACTTTAGTAAAACTATGGTTACTGCATAAAAACCATAGTGAATTTTCATAAGGAAGTTTCATATGGGAGGTTGGTGGCGCAGAAGGCAGTGCTATCGTTCGGCAACCAGAGGGTCAAAGTGAGCAAAAGTGAGCAAGATACTGAACCCCAAATTGCTCCCGGTGTGCAGGTTGGTGTGTGAATGGGTGAATGTGAGGCATAAATTGTAAAGCGCTTTGTAGAAAAGCGCTATATAAATGCAGTCTAATTATCATAAGGTAAAGGGCTGTTCAACAATCGCTTTGAGCCCAAAATGCTAAACCACCATTTACATGTCATTATTAGCTATCAACACGACTTTGTACAAATCACAAAATGGTTTGAAGCACAAAAACTCGGTTTGCATTGTTGTCTGTGTACTGGACATTAAAATTCTGTCATTAAAAACGCCCCACCTTACTTCCGTTAAAAGTTATTAAAGCCAGAATATTTAATATAATATGAGGCTAACTTAACCGCGGTGACATTTCCTACAGGAAACACAAAAGCGAGCCAGTTGGCTGTAATAATTCCCATAAAATGGACAAAACATCACGTCTCACGCTCCGTTTACTTCACCCGGCTTAACTGTTTCACTGACACGACACAAACTTCCTTTGTATCGTACCTATACCCTTTCCCTGTGATTCTCCGCTTGTAAATTTTTGTCAGTGATTGGTAAAAGTGTTTCGCGTGTTGTAAATTTGTTTTCACTTTTGTAAATTGGTTTTGGGACTTGTAAAAGTGTTTTGCATATTGTAAATTTGTTTTTATTTTTCCAATATTGTTTTACGATATGTTCATTTGTTTTATGATATGATAATTTGTTTTATGCTATGTTAATTTGATTGGGCCTATTCGGCGACCGTAGTTTTATGAACACTTTTGACAGTTCGAGCTTCGTAACATTCTAAACTTGCCGCAACTGCCGGATTTGCTAAAGCTACAGTTCCGGTTGTTGCCAGCAGGCTGTGCACAGTTAGTGTTTCGAAACACTGTTTGTCTCGAATGTTTCGAAATTGTTTTGATGATTCTAAATTGCCATCTCTAGGAAATGGCCTGATAACCCTTCTTAGATTAATGGGGAATAGAAATGACCATTGCTAATATCTTTCCTCCTTGGCATTGTGTTAACCCACACCTGAATGCTCCAGTCCAGCAAATTGCCAAAAATTCTGGTTTTATAGTGGTGGTCACACTTACTGATGATCAGTTAGTCAATTGCATTTGATTAGCAGCACCTGGCTGCTACTTACCCTCTTAATTCCCATGGAAGCAGTACGGGTATACTTCACACACTGCTTCTGCATTTTGGGAGTGTTTGCAGCTGCACCACCTGTACAGTTTTAGTTAAGACGTTTTATAACATGTGCAGCTGCGAACACTGCCGTAAGGAAGCTGGGAGTAATTTAAGCTGTGAAAAAAGTCGCTACAAATAATAAGCTATACGAATTGGAAGCTGCATATAAGTAGCTAAGTTAAGCTGCATGTGACTTTGCCATTAGTTTGGGCGACAAGGTTTACCATGGCTTAGAAACACAAAGACAACAGAATCTGCAAATGTACTGAGTAGTGATCTGTAGCTCAGCCCACTACCCCACTCTGATTAACATATATTTGCATGTAGAAAATGAAAAGACAAAAGGAGTTTTTAATTTTTTTACATTTTTCACATCTGACTCACACACGAGTGGAAAATTTAAATGCAAATAGTGCTATTTCATTTTAGCAAGAATTTTGGCGCTCTAGATGGCTAAGTGAAGATTGTCCATCCATCCATTTCCAACCCGCTTATCCTACTGGGTCGCGGGGGGTCCGGAGCCTATCCCAGAAGCAATGGGCACGAGGCAGGGAACAACCCTGGATGGGGGGCCAGCCCATCGCAGGGCACACTCACACATGCACACCTATGGGCAATTAAACTGCAATTCGCCTCAGCATGTCTTTGGACTGTGAGTGCCCGGAGGAAACCCCACGACGACACGGGGAGAACATGCAAACTCCACACACATGGAGCCAGGCAGAGACTCGAACCCAAGCCCCAGAGGTATGAGGCAACAGTGCCCCTAGTGGAGATTGTATTTTCTTTTTATCATTTTCATTTTATTTTTTGCAGAAAATACCTCCCATAGTAATATGTCATGTGTTATTTCATCTGAGGATGTACTTATCTAATTTAAAGACCTGCTAAGGACAAGATGATTTTTTTACATACATTTTACATTATCACACAAACCTTAAAATTGAAAGAGGGTATACTTTTTCTCCCTGACTGTATGTTTATTGTTGTACTGTATAATGTTAGTGTTTACTTTTTTGACAAAAAATTATAGACCCTACATATTTTTGTTTAACACTACTAAAATATGAATTTGTCACTTTCTGATATAAGTCTATGTTCATATTATATTTTTTGCCCAGGGCTCAAAGCTCTATGTTTCAAAAACATGTAATATTATCATTCAATTATTTCCTCTACTGTCAAATAATGTTCAATTAAACCTGTTTCTCACCCTCAGAAAAGCATTTTTTGGGTGTTCCAAATGAACAAGCCTCATCGAAAACTTAGCGACATGGATTCTACCCTGTGCCTTCTCCAGAATAAAGGAACTTTAGCTATACATTGCATTTTGTCTGTTTATGACATGTACACAACATGGCTAAAATAAAGCACAAATGATAAGAGAAATTGAACATGAAGTATATTATTTATTTAATTAGCTATAATGTGTGCTTTTTATTTTTTTTGTACCAGTGGCAGGTAAGATAAGATAAGAGATAAGATAATCCTTTATTAGTCCCACAAGTGGGAAATTCTCTTTGTCACGGCAGAAAGTGGACTGTACAAAAGACAGGTAAAGGTAAAGGTAATGACAGGTGAAGACCACAATTCAAGCAAGATTTGTTTTAATGAAAGATGAATTTCAAATGGTTTAAATGTGTTCCTTCACAATGTACAGATTCGCCAAAGGTATTTGGTTGATAAATACTTAAAAATTAATTTATTCCAGAAATGTGACTAAGAAATTCATGGACATTTTATATTGAATATTGATAAATAATACACTCCAACCATAAAGTTACCTTTTAAAAAATGCTCATTATTGTGGGATGTTATAATTATAGTTACAGAGAACAGCATGCCTATTGTTTTATAATTTATAATATCTGTGCGTGAAACGTGCTTAAAGCATCTATTGTTAACAAATGTAGTTCTTGTGACATGTTATGATGATATTTTTAAGTATGGCTTATGGTATCAAATGTTTTTTGGGCCGACTATATAATGAAAGGCACAAGATTATATTTTCAAACACTCAAAACATTTATATTTTGGATAACAATTATTTCATGTTTTTTCTGTTTAGGGAAATTGTTCATTTATGATTTGTAATAGATATATATCGGACTTTTAAAAAAATATTTGAAGAAAAGTTATTTTTATATCTTTAAAAATTGTACCTAAAATATTTCCATTCAGTTGAAATATCTGGTCTCCTGTAAAAGTATACAACTTAGTGGTCTACTACAGAAAGATTTTGTAATTCTTACATATTGAATAGCTTTGATCATTCAGTATTGTCACGCGGATTCATATATCATTAAACGACTGTTACGAACCCCAGTCTAGCGTTGGGGTGTAACACAGTGGAAGGGAAAGGGGAAGTAGAATAAGGGAAACACAGGGTGTGGTGAACAACAAGGGAACACACGTGGACAAAGAGGTATATTTTTATATTGGTCTGGTTTTTATTTACATGCGACAGACACAGAACAAATAAACCCGGTGCAGAAGGACTCCAGTGATTATGTCCAAAATAAAAAACAAAAACCCAGCTACCGAACACAACCCAAATCTAACTTAACTACATGCAAAAGAAATCAAATAAAGTACTACTCCTCGCTCCCTATCCAAAACAACAGCATACACAAAACTGGTAAACAAAAATGGCAACCACTCCCTACGCACCTAATGAACACAAAGAACATATGGTCCGTTCGATTATTTCACTTCTGAGTCGGAACTCAGATGAAAACACCACGAAAAACGCAACTTCCAGTCAGAAACACGCCACTTTTATGACGCTGATGTCCGAGTTTCCCCTGTCGCGTAATTTCAAAATGGCGGCTTACACGCTCAACAGAAATTCTATTTTATAAATCTTTAAAGATGTTTATTTTGTTAAATATATTAATGGTTATACATGTAATTGCACGTGTTCGATTTAGACAATACCAAATCAATCATGACCGTAAACAGTATCCGAGCATGCAATATCAGATATTTACCAGACTTGTTAGTGTCCTTGGATTGTTTGTAGTTTGTTTGCCTCTCAAAAAAAAGAATATCGCTATGAATGAACTAAAATATTTTATAAAGCTTTTAATGTGGTTTGACTAGTTCGTGTTTCTTGTTTGTCTCTCGTAAAAAATATTTTCACTCCAAATCTGCTAAAATATAAAGCAACAACACACAGAAGCGTGTTCATGGAGGCAGCCATGTTTGTTCCGAGATATGGTAGCTCGAACGGGAGATTGTTGGACGTGATGTCACTCAACTCGGAATTTCCGAGTTCCCAAAGAAAAACGACCGCACCAATACACAGGGCAAAAGCGTCAGAATCCGACGGTCGTGCGAAGATGTAAACCAAAAACCGGGCGAGAGATCGAAACCAGAAGGCAAACAAATCAAGGCAAAGGTACAGATAGGGGCAAAATGAATAATCATAAACCAATAAACTGAAACTGTCATACACAATAAAGCAAACCAACAATAACCAGAAAATGAGCAAGCTCCCGAGGTTGGTAACCAGCAGTGTTTTCACTCCAGGAAGACGGAAGTGACGGGGTCTTGCTGCGAGACGTGGGCGGAGTCCGGACGGGGAGGTGGAGCAAGGGTCGAACGGCGTGGACCTAGCCATGGGCGGAGCTGGACAAGCAGTGTTGCGTAACACAAGATTAAGACTGCATGTAGAAGTATATACAGTGGTACCTCAGTTCTCTAACTCGATAACTTATGGATAACTTGTAAGCGCGGGGACGTGAGTCGCAGCACGTCTCTCAGCGGAAACAAAGGGCAAAACCTCAATTTCAGCCTTGCATTCACTGTGGCAGCACCGAGCATGTTTACACTAACTGAATACATATATTTAGACAGTAAAAACACATTTAGACAATGATAGACAGTAACAGTAATTATTATTATATAATAAAATACATTTAAAAATAAAGATTTCTTATTGTTTTAATATTAATATTCTACCATTAATACGTTTAATTATAATAATATTGTTGTGCCGGGACGGGATGGAGGCAAAGGCACAGACTTCAGGGTATCGGGGAATACAGGGTTTAATTACAGGCAAGGCAGGCAAAACGCAGATGAATAACACAATGACTGAGCTGGGAAGATAAACTGAAACTCAGACGAAATACAGAGGGCTAATGAAAAGAACTTGAAACTGCTGATCCCACCGGGATTCCACACGAGGTTAAGGAGGAGGCGTGGCACACGGAAGGAGCGCGATCGGGGCAGGACACATTGTTTGGATACATTTATTTTCTTACTTTACAAATTACAGTTTTCATAAATGTGCTTGGATGTGTTTAGTACAATATATGCCCTTCTTGTTTTATCCGGTTCATTTTGTGTTTAAATGCTAAAAAACATATTTAGGTGTAATTTTTGGGGCTGGGAACCAATTAATTGGTTTTCCATTATTTCTTATGGGGAATATTTGATCACAACTCGAACTTTTTAGGATTCGATCCAGAGTTCTGAATAGGTTAAATTCGAGTTCTGAGGTACCACTGTACATTCTAATTAATTTCTATGCAGATGCATTATATTAAACTAACTGCACACTGGTTTATTCTTTGTTTCCATGGTAACTGTGATTCTAGGATATTCTTTCAGAAGAGCTGAATATTGATCATGTCACAACCTGAGGAGAGCACAGAGGTCAAAAATTTAATGTGGTTGATATGGTTGTTAGGGTACTTCAGATCCACTTGATGTGGTTTTCATACACAAAATACGGGAGACCAAAACAAGATAAGCAGAACATGCAAACTCCATGAACACACAAGGTAGAGGCAGGATTCCATCACCCAAACCTGGAGGTGTGAGTCAACAGGGCTACGCACTGAGCCACCACAATAAAATAAAACCACTGTTTCATCAATGAAAAAACTGCAGTATAAAACTGTAAAACTCCCATGGAGTGTATAGTAAGATTTTATCTACTAAATGGAATTCAACATTAAGCTCACATCATAGTCTTGAGCCTTGAAGAGGCATTAGACATTTACTAGGCTGACATGATTATTCAAAATGGATAGAGTATCACAAAGTTTTAAGCTTTGTAAGTTTGATACGAAATACTTAGCCTTTGAATTTAGCATACAGAAAACAAAAGACATATTTATCAGACTTCAAAATCTGTCAATAATACTGATTATAAAAACTTACCGAATCTTAAAAGTCTGGAAAAAAAAATCGCTACAAAATACAGTAGTACCTCGGTTCTCGAACTCACTAGAACTCTAATTTCTTGAGAGTCAAACAAACCAGTTTGACCTAGGACTCGATCTGAATATCAGAAGTCGAACCATGAATGCTGACCTAATATAAATTGTACACGCCAGGAAATGAGTCATACTACAATGCAATTCTTA
>JABFEA020000135.1:0-16729 GCA_019775915.2 Cyphomyrus plagiostoma | reverse complement strand
GTCAGTGCTTCAGTTCTCCATACTGAGCATACTTAAGTTCTCCAGTGTGTTCAGTACAATCTTATACAATAAAAACAGCAACAAAGAGATAAACAAAAATATAACATCCTGTGATCGTATAAGTGAGATACGCACCTGAATACAATTGTGAACATGCAGTCAGAGCCACCACATCTTCTCTGTTGCGTGAGGTAACAGAATAATGTGAGTACTTTTGTTCATTTACAAAATGTGAAAAATTTAATGCAGTTCGTGCATTTATCTAACAATACATAATGTTACGTCCCGCTCCGTTCGATCCTCCCGTGTGTGCCACGCCCACCTCGTTACCTCTTGTGATTACCCATCGTTTCCACCTGTGTGGCGTTGCCGCTCGCCAGTCCTGTGCTTGTCTTGTGTTTTTAGGTCTGCGTCTCTTCCGGCAGACGCGGCATTAACGTTGTCAATGTGTTTACGTTTGTGCATTAAATCCTCGTTACCCTGTACTCACGCCTGGACTCCCTCTGTTTGCCGCTCCGCACAGACCGCACTCGCAACACATAACGTATAGCGATAAATAAATTTGTACTGAATTCAGTTTTCATTAAAAGGCATTGAAGTTCTTACCCTAGAAATGCTGTTGGCCCAGTTTGTGCAGCGCACGTTAATCACCGTAAAATGCTTAAGAGGAGCGGCTGTTCAAAATGAAGATCAGTGGCGCGATTTGAAAAGTGCGCCAAAGCTGCGGGCTGTGCACTGAACTGGAAGCGGTTGGGCTGCTGTGCGCATGCGCGTAGACGGTTTGCTTAGATTTCGAAGCACTGAAACAGAGCTATGACATCCTGGATAGCCTGATAATGTTTTAAGCAATAATAAGTGCAAGTTCACACTTCATGTTAACTAATTCAAAGTTCAGTTCATCCAGAAAATAATAATAAACTCACATTCATACTTCACCACTTTAAGTGAGAGCTAACTCATTTTTTTCCGGTTTCAACTAAGGTTTTTTATGCCAATATTATGTAATACCTCACTTTAGTGCATATAAAGAGTAGCAACGTATACATTTTACACAGACACAACCACAATATGCAAAAGATATGAAAAGAAAAAAAATGATGTGGTCTCATTTTTAAGATTGTGGGGGGGGTGGACTAACACATGTATGGATGCTGAGTATATCAGTCCTCTATATTTTACTAATGCATGCTTTTGGAAGCTGTTAATCTGCGTAAATGTGAGGGGCTGCTACTGCCTTACCTGTGCAATTTCGTTCTGGATAATCTTTTTAAAAGTAATTTAAAAAAACATTGGACTTAGAAGTTAAATGTCAAATAATGTAAATCTAATAGGATTTGCCTCAAAATTACAAAGAAAAATGCAAAATTTTTAGTATGGTCATAAATCTTTAAATTATGAATTACTTTTAAATTACAATTAAATGTTGTGATTTTACATAAAATTGTACGGAATTTGGGAAAATGGGCAACATACAATATAAATTAAACAGCATTGTTCCTTTTAAAAATATGAAATACGTGTAATTTTTCATTACTGGCGTTATACGTAAAATAAAGGTTGCTTTATTAATTCAGGGATAATTTCTGTAATTTTACAGAGATTTGCAGACAGCTTTTAGAAAAGAGAAACTACTGTAAAAAATGATGGTTATTTTCTGTAAAATTACAAATTTTTTTTTACAGCGTACCTCCGGCAGAACTTCATCCATGTCCCGGGGGAGGCGGGGGACATTACATCCCCATCAGCATCATTAAAGGGGGGGAGGATGTTGCCATGTGTCAATGACTCATTCATACACATAAAAGTTGCTACATATGAAAGGAGCCAGAAATAGTGACATGAGTTAGGTTTTTTCTTATTTATTTATCTAACTGAATGTTGCCACTACACCATTTAGTCATCTTCAAGTAGCTAAGACTTTGGTGATCAGATATCTGGGATCAAAACAAACTTCCACTATTGCTTACTATGTACTTTTATAATGTTTCTGCAAGTGTTCCAAACTGCATTTTGCAATGTCTATACTTTGATGTCAAATTACAAAGTTCACATAAATCTGACATATTTACAAAGTACACTAAGATTAAGAGGAGTTCAATGCCAAAACCAGTATATAAGAAATAATTTATTTGCCATGAATTAAGTTTATGATATTGAATGAAATATGTGAACATGCCCCTGTCAGTGAAGGTGTGTTCCCTACCCCTAGACTCCAGAGGATTAATTACTCACAATATCTTATGTGCAATAGTCTTCATGTGCAATATACTATTTGGTCAATATTACTTTTTATTACTTAATATTACTTAATTACTAGTACTGATTTTACAAAGTGCAATCACTTATTCCAAACTACCACTTATGTCAATAGTTTTTCACTCAGCTGCGTGACTTACAGATAGATATTATACCAAGTCATTAACAGACTATTCTATGGTCAGTTTTTTTAATATAGCTGTATTAATAAATAATAAATTCAATACATTTACAATATTTTACAATCTTGTGTCTAAAACTTTAAAGATAATCAGAATGTTTATCTCCAAAGTTGTGTCCTGACTTCCTCTAAATAAATTATCCTTATTTTTAATGCACTGTCCTGCCAATAGGTGAATCTTCAAAATCAACCCTGACAATGGCTCCAAAGTGGAGAAGCAAGAAAAAAAAAGGATTGCAGTGAACCCCAGGGTCCAGTCTCTTATATCCAAAATCTCAGAATTTGACTGGTCGGAGTGACTGGCTTATTATTTTATTTTATGTTGCACATTGAAGCCAGTGATTCGCTGAAAGACATTTTCTGAAGTTGCTACACAGTAATTTTGCACTCATCTTAACTGATTGGTTTATGCTGCAGACCAGCTACACCTAGTGGCTATAGTTAACCAATTTAGCCTATAATTCATATAATTGACCATAAACTGTTTAGAAATCTGTTTAACATTATTGTGTTGACACATGTTTTGGTCACAAATGTTCAAATAAATATGACATTTTATAAATAATTAGTGTCATGTAGTTTGTGTAGTTATTTAATAAGAAACGGTTGGTGCTTTAATGTTTTTGTCACTAGTTTTTTTCTGTGAACATTTAATCTGTATCTTATTACACTGCAGTGAAAGTAATTTTATCCGATTTATTTCATTTCTGTTTCACACTAAGTTTATTAGATTTTATTATGTCATAGTTACTTTGAAAATACTCCAATCAAACAGTTGGGTGGTTTGCAAACTCTCACAGGAAGAACCCAGGCAGTTCAGGCAGAAGGCTGTGGCAAGCCGTTTTAACATTTAATCAAGTCATACTCCTATCCGTAATTACATTTTAGATATACACAATACAATTTCTTGTCAAAGTTATATTCTTACTAGTCAGAATGCCAATTACAGATATCCATAATTGCATTCTTACTAGTAGAATATGTATTTCAAGATATAAAGTTTTATATTTCTCCTAGTCACAATTCTATTTAAGATATCTTTAAATCTTTACAAAGTGGCCATTTTGACATTTAATTGCTAGACTGGATATGTATTGCAGATATCTGTAATTCAATTATTCCTAGTCAAAAAGAGCATTTCAGATATCCACAATGACATTCTTCCTATCCACAACTGTCATTTCAGATATCCACAACGTCATATTCTTCTTAGGAGAAATTATGTCACTTTTGCCATTCATGTCAATTAGGCTTTCAATTTCAGATATCCACAATTATATTTCAGATATATTCCGACGTCGGGACTTTGGGCAGAGCGAGAAGACGACACATCCTGGAAAAGCGGTCGACGATAGTTAAAATCACGGTGTTCCCTTTGGACAGTGGTAAATCTGTTATAAAATCCATCGCAAGGTGGCGATCATGGACGGGAAGGAATAGGTAGGGGATGAAGCAGACCGGCCGGGGCTTGGTGCGAAGCCTTGAGCTGAGTGCATTCAGGACAGGAAGCCACATATTGTTCCACCTCTGGCCTCCACCCAGGCCAGTAATACCTTCAGGATACAAGTCGTAGTGTGGCAGCCGTACCCGGATGTCCCGTGCTACAAGAGGAGTGGACCCACCTTATCACGGCGGACTACAGCGAGGTAGGCACGTATATCTGCCCTGGGGGGCATCCCCGGGGTGGTGTTGAGTGGTCATTAGCCACTCTCAGAGTCTCCTCCAAGGTCCAGGAGATGGTGGCAACGAAGCAGGAGGGATTCAGGACCGGACCTGTCCAATCGGCAGCCGCAGGAGGGTCGAACTGACGGGAGAGGGCATCTGCCTTGGTATTCTTTGACCCTGGTAAGTACGTCACTGTAAAAGTGAAACGTGCAAAGAACATCGCCCAGCGGAGTTGTCTGGGGTTAAGTCGTTTTGCGTCCTGCAGATAACTCCGATTTCGGTGATCCGTAAGGACCTGGAAGGGATGTCAGGCCCCCTCTAGCCAATGTCTCCATTCCTCTAGAGCCAATTTAATCACCAGAAGTTCCTGATCTCCTACATTGTAGTTCCGCTCTGCAGGGGTTTCTTAGAAAAGTAGGCACATAGATGCCGGCGTCCGGTTACCGGGTCTCATTGAATAACAATTCCGCCCACTCCAGCCTCCAACGCAAAGGGGTTCTCCGGGTGTGGCTGGTGGAGAACAGGTGCAGAACAGAAAGCAGTCTTCAGACTCTGAAATGTCTTGTCGGCCTCCTGAGTCCATTGGACGAACCTTTTCCTTGAACAAGAGAGGTAAGCGGAGCAGCGACTCGATAGAAATTAGAGGAAGCCAAGAAACCTTTGCAGCTCCTTCACAGTCTGGGGGTGTGGCCAGTCCAGTATGACGGCCACCTTCTGTTCATCCATAGCTACTGCCCCGGGACGGATTACATACCCCAAAAACTGCACTTGCTTCTGGTGGAACTCACACTTTTCCCCCTTTGCAAACAATTAATATTCACGTAGCCTCTGCAGCTCTTGTTGTACATGTACGATGTTTTGAGACAGAGAGGGAGATTAGATTAGTATATCATCAATATACACAATCACAAACCGATTATAATCATGTCCAGAAACACTGAATACATCCATCCATGCATGCATTTTCCAAAGCACTCTTCCTACTGGGTCGTGGGGGGGTCTGGAGCCTATCCCGGAAGCAACGGGCATGAGGCAGGGAACAACCCTGGACAGAAGAAACCCCACCACGACATGGGGAGAATATGCAAACTCCACACACATGTGACACAGGCGGAGACTCGAACCCAGGTCCCAGAGGTGTGAGGGAACAGTGCTAACCACTGCACCACCATGCCGTCCCCCCTGAAGGACTAAAATATAGATGGACTGTTAGCAAGACTGTACGGCATCACGAGATATTTGTATTGACCAGTGTGTGTGATGATGGAGGTCTTCCACTCATCGCCGTCATGAATGCGTATAAGATTATAAGCACTGCAAAGGTCAAGCTTGGTGAACACCTTTGTGTCCCAAAGCTGTTCCAACACGGAGGGTATCAAAGGTAACAGTTCATGACGCTTTCTAGTGATGGCATTGAGAGCACGGTAGTCAATACATGGCTCCATGGGTCCATTGACGATCCACAATTAGCGTCACCTCGCTCCACATTCGTATACCATAACTGTACCAGACCAGCTCACACCCTGTGTCTGAAGCATGACTGACCCAGAAATAAACCATTTCTGCTTGAAAAGTGGATTTGACTGCTCATTTATTTTGATGCCAGACTAAAGTTAAGGCTAAAACTTTCGTTCTTGGAGACAGCTGTGTTGTATAATGAACGTAGTGACGCAGTGTTCTGACGTGTACAGTCACAAAATGCTTTGGCGGGATTCAGAAAAGAATGGGAGAAAGAGACATGGACAGAACCTCCACTTTTAATCGATTGTTTAATGCTACTTCTCGTGCAAGGCAGGAACTTCTATCCCGAAGTCCGGAAGATTTACTTTCTACTACAAGGCGACTTTTCCGACATCGTCCAGTGACTCAAAGTAAGTATGCATGATTGCTTTAGCACTATAGACAAGCATGGACAATGCTAAGAGTTCTTCACTGCACTGTGCTTTTTGTGCGTTACTTATTTATATAAAGGATTCGAAACTTATAACTATGCAAGTGCATTTCCTGAAGAAAAGGCGCATGTGATTGCTGTGCCGTAGCACCTATAACTTATTCTATATTATTGCTTTCAGATACATTTTTTAAGATTCTGATTTGGATCTGTCATGGCTACGGGGCATTGTGCACACAAAAAAAAAAAAAACCCAGACGATCCACTTGCGGCACCTAAAGAACACAAGGTTTAAGGCAGGCAGGCACTTAAATACCAAAAAGCAACTGGGCTAAGGAGAGTGCAAGGTGTTGATATAGACAAGAAATTCATAACAGGGCACAGGGAAATCAGGCAACAGGTGGAGTAACTTACACTAAAGAACACTAATCAAACAGGCAGGCAAGGTAAACAAGAGACAAGTGAATTAAATAAAATAAAGTACAGAACCAGGGAACTACTCAAGAAATGTAATGTTCCAAAACTAGGAAATATGAACTATGTACTAGAAAAAATACTAAGAATATAATACGGAGGCCCGGGGATCGGACCGCCAGGGCCTCCCTTGGCCGCCACCCGATCCACAAAACACTGAACATTCACACTTGCTCGTCAAATGGGGCAGAGGCATGAAAGGTTGTTACTAATATGCATATTTTTTCTCTTTTTTTTAGGCAGACCAGCACATGACTCACCAGTGGATGGAGAAAATTCTAAGATAGGCAGTGACCAATTCAGTTCTGACTTAAATAATTTAATTTGCCAATGTTAACCCCTAATAAGTCTAAATTTGATTGGGTTTGAGTTGACAAAGGCAGGCAAGGGGCACAAGCTTCAAAAGCTACAGACTGGCTCTGTGAGAGAGCTTAAAATATCTGTTGGAAAAACCAGGCTTTTCATATTGCCCCATGTGTGTCATGCTTCGCTGGTGGTCGAGCGGCGAAATCAGGGAATCCAGGCGGGGAATACGGGAAACGGGGTTTATTCAACGGAAACATCCCAACACAGGACACGCTAACTAACATCAATGCCAAGTCTGCCGGACCTATGCTGACGCAGACTTGATATACACAACACAGCCAGACCGAAGCGAGAGACAGGTGAAAACAATCAGGGAAAAACACTGAGTAATGAGGTGGGCGTGGCACACACGAGGATCGTTCGGAGCGGTGCATGACAATGTGGATGTAATGGAGGTATCAATTAATTTCATTTCAAAGCACTGCCACATTGTAGTCTTACTGATATATACAGGTGGAACTGTAAAGCCTTCAACTGTATCCACAGATTACATCAACTGCTCAGATGGGCCAAGCCTCATTGTTCTCTTCTTCCACCAGTCAGACACGGGTGTCTAATGAAAATGTAGTGTCACATCAGGTAATATATGAAAACATGCACACAATTTAAGAAGCTCTATTTTAATCTCAATGTCATTTCAAAAACAGCATTCATTTTCATTGATATTTCTCAAGATATTCTAAAATTCATGTGTAGAAAACAGTAAAATATGGATGGTGGTTTTGAGTTGTTTTTTTTTATGATGACCATGTTGTACTAATAGTAATGGAGCATGTTACAGGTATAATGATACATTACACCAACAAGAGACTTATAGTTTGATGGAATCTGTGTACAAATAGTGCATTTTATCTAATTATGCAATAAAACAGGTGTTTAAGCTATACCATAATGATTATGTGTTATTCAAACTGATGATATGAATGTTCGTAATTATGATATATCTTATTTGAATATTTAGTCCATTCCACTTGTGGTACCAGAGAGCTCATTGCTGTCGCTCATCTCTCAGACTACCACAATAGCAGGCCAGAGTCAAGCAGTTTCTTTCACCCAGGTAAAGCCAAAATTTCATAAACACGTTTTAGTTTTGACTTTGAATTGCAATACTTTAGAAATGCTATAATTAACTGTGTATTTCCTTCAGGAATCAGAAACATTATGCTCCCAACAGGATGAAGAATATTGCGGGTCCCTATTAGCAGACCAACAGAAGGTAGATTTTCTTCTCAGTCAGGTTTTTAATTTCTATTCTGTAATTATTGGCTGTATGGTTTGTATGTTATTATAATTACAGGAAATCAGGAAATGGGCCCTTGAGAATATTGAGGAATGACGTACAGTAGAAGGGTTACTTTATATGCAAAAATGGTTTTGGTTTCATTTTTTACACTCTGTTTTAATAACACTGACAGCTTTGTCTACATGTAAGGCCATTAAAGAACGATGTCAGAGAATGGCCGATCGTGAAGAACCGTCAGATGGGATATCCTTGAAGTTCAAGTATCCTAATGGTTCCATGAGTATTGGCAGATTCGCTGAATCAGAGTCTATCCAGGTAATGTTATTACTGGGGTGCAAACTCATCAGGGGTGGAAATGGTGACAAAGATGCAAACTCCATAGTGGGATCCAGGGGTATGCACCCCTGAACATTTTTTTAAAATATCTGCTATAAATTATGAATTTACCGTGTATTTTCACATGAGGGTATTAGGGATGTGCGGAATACCGATACTGTGGAAATACTGGTATTTATTATTTTTCATACGGTACAATATCAAAAATTTGCACAGTTCGGTATTTCACCCACTGTTCCGATTTTCACCACTATGCGGCAGTGTTGTGCAAACTGGCGTAAAACCGGCAAGCGTGATAACAGACAAACGGCGATGGATCACACAGATGAAATGTGCTCTACACGTCCGAAATTAATAAATAACGAGAGTGGTAGACAAGAGACACGAATTTCCAGTCGGGACAGAATATCTACAGATGCCAGCTGACAGACTAAATAAAGAACTCCACACATACAAGACCATGGAAGAGACCAGTGCCACAGAAAACCCACTTTCATGGTGGAAAAGGCATGAATCAAGTCTTCCCATTCTTTCAACATTTGCCAAATATTACCGTTGCATTCCAGCATCAAGCTCAGCCTCAGAGAGAGTTTGTAAATATGTAGATGTGAACCCATTTTATTCAGTCCCAAAATCACAATACAACCTGTATCCTCTACTCTGTAGGGTTTTTTGCTGTTGTTGTTGTTGCATTCTGGTTGCATTCACATTTTCTTTGTGATAAAGACTGAAAATATATTAAGAGATTACTTTATTTTAATTAGATCTCTTCAGTTTTGTTTCTTCTAAAATCAAAATGGTAGTTTTTACTATTTTTTTGTAACCATTTCTTTGCACAGTTGTTCATAGAGTTTCAAGCACTGTGTTTAATAAAACTGTTTTCAATTCACCTATATTTTCCTTTTTTTTTTACCTATGGTATCGATTTAGTATCGATACCAAGGTATTATATCCTAGTATCGTACCGAAGTCAAAATTGTGGTATCAAGCCATCCCTAGAGGGTATAGGGGAAAACCACACCTTAGATTAAATTTAATCTAATGTAAGGGGGATATCAGTTAACGACACTGAAAAAAGGTGCTTGTGGCACTCTGACAGTGAGCCAAAAGGGCATGTAAGCCCTCACGATTGTAGCTGATGTATGGCACCCTGGCCCCTTCCCATGATGCATGCTACGTTTTTCTATATGAGCTCTGTTTAATTGATGTGTACTTACTTCAAATAAATAGTCTAACAAACCTCCAAATAATGGTCGTTTGAATGTTTAACAATACGAAAACTGTTTAGTCAACTTCTTATTAGAAATAAGCATTTTATTGGCTCTATACATCACTTACCATTTTAAATGAAGGTCATTTCAGCAATGTTCCAACAATACTGTAAAATTAAATAACATTACTGGTGTCTTGAACTAATTGCTGTCTTCATGGTTAAGTTATTTTTCTAATGAATACTGTAAATGATTGTCTTTACAGACAGCAAACACCAGTGCTAACATCAATGTCAGATCTGGGGTAGACTGAGTCAGACAAGGACTAAATACACAGGACACGCTCCTGGTTCCTAGTGACGCGCTCCTTCCACCGCTCGGTGAGCTGACGATGGAGACGACTAAGGAGCTTTCGTGCTCGCTGGAGCGGATACTGATGACCCGGCGGGCGTTCCCTTCCGAGGAGGTCCACGCCCCAGTTCGCCATCTCCAGGGACGTCTGATCCTCGATTACCTCGGGTTGGGACCGCCAGTACGGTCTGCTGCTCCATGTCTCTTGGGAGACCCGACATTCTGTCACGCTTCGCGGTTGGGCGAGCGGAGAATCAGAGGAGTGCAGCCGGGAAGTCGGGTTAAACAGGGATTTATTAACAAAGACGGGATGGAAGGCACACCAGACAGCAAACACCAGTGCTAACATCAATGTTGGATCTGGGGTAGACTGACTCAGACAATAACTAAATACATAGGACACGCTGGCAGAAACAGGCAACAGGTGAGAACAATTAGGTAAAAACATGGGGTAATGAGGTGGGCGTGGCACACACGAGGATCGCTCGGAGTGGGACATGACAATAATAGGTTGAAATAAAATGCAAATGTTCAAGGTCTCCAGCTGATCATGAAATTGTATGTTCTCTAAGATCCAAAGAAATTTGCTTTGTAACTTTTATTAATAAAAACGATCAACTATTTACAACAAGCACAAAAATCTACTAATCACAGCAATCAAAAGAAAGTGGGGGTGAACTAAAAATACAGTGACCCTCTCACCCTCTTTTACCAGCAGGTGAACAGATGCTTATATTAACTGTGACTATCACTGACTGTATCAATAATCACAATGATTGCACAATATCCATATAAACCATCAGAAAATGTATTAGTAATATTGCTATGACATTTACTCACTTTCACTGGTTATCCATCCAGACTGCAGGTGTACTGGCTGAGATGTCTGTATGCCACTTAATTTTTTATTATTTCTGTTTATATATTCTGTTTTCCTTTTATTTCTCCTTTCCTATGTATGTATCTATGGACCACAGTTATTTTTAAATAAAATCAATCAATCTAAATTCCTTCATGGCTCCCTCTTGCACGTTTGCTGAAGGCTTCAAGACTCTTGGATTACTTGATCAGCTCCAGAGATACCCTTATATTTTCCATGAGATGTTTCTTTGTGAAGAAAAACCACGTCAGGCCAAGGATCTGAACAGTCTTTTCACAGTGGACTTCTCCAGGCTGGGCAGCAATAGAAGATCTCAAGAAAACCGGACAATATGCTTCTGGAGAGCCTGGTTGATTGACAATCCAACATGTCAGATAATTACTCTTTACTTGGTGTCCAACAGAAGAGTAAGCTGGCCCTATCACTCTTGAGACTGTCTTGGAATTTATCTCAGGAGCCTCAGCACTTGGATTTCCTCATCAGCCACAAATAAAGTTTCTTCATGAGGACAGCAAATTCTTCCCAGAAGCAAATACTTGTCTTCTGGTACTCCACCTGTCGATTCACTCTTCCTATAACGCTTTCAAGAAATACATGACAGGGGGTATTTTGCAAGCTCCAACTTTTGGAGTTGCATAATTTGTTATGAATGCCAAACAAAAAAATACACATATTTGAACAGGGCTGTCAGAGTTAAAAGTGTCAACCACCATTTTTGCCACTATTAATGCATTTGTTAGTGGTGTTTCTCTAACAATGTTGGTTTTGATTTTTTATAGGTTGAGTACTTTTATAGATTATATATATAATTTTATAGATAGCGCATTAGATTGCAGACAAACTGCAGTTATGTGTTTTGAAAATTATCCACAGTTGCAGTAATATGTTCACTTCTCATGGATTGAAGGTTATTTTGACTGAGCAAAACATGTTAGTGGGAAAGTCAGTGTGAAAAAGACTTATCAGGCTATTGAATTCAGAGTTTTAGAAGGAACATTTAAGTAAATTTTTACTTTAGAAATCTCAAGTTACATACATCAACAGTAAATTGGTCAGAACATAACGATAGGGAAAGGCTTTCTCGATATAATCATGCATATCCTAAGTTCATTTGGTTTTATCATCCTTGCAGAGACTGACATGAAAGAAATAAAAGTTAAAAAGCAATACTTTGTGTCTTTTTATTTGTTGTCATTATGAATTCATGGAACATTCAAAGTACTGAATGAAAGAATAAATTAATGTGAAATTAAGACAAAAAAAAGAGAGATTACAGTTATTTGTAATTGTCACGCACTGCTCGTCCGATCCTCCTGTGTGCCACGCCCACTCATTAACATTGTGTGAAATCCTGATTGTGACAACCCTAACCCGGGCAAAATGCTTGCCCCAAGCTGTCGTGCAGTCTTGTGTAGGAATTATTACCTAAGGTAAATTTTAATATCTCCACCAATATGTTTTGAAATGAATTAAACTGAAATTAATTATCAATTGTTATGCCGAATGGTCGGCTCCTCCAAACTCAATTGCGGTATCCTCGTGAGTCTGTGAGACTTCATGAAATGTGAGACTTCGTGAAATGGGATTCACGATTTACCAATATCGCTTAGTAACCTGGGTTAGAAGGCTCGTCCAGCAAGCTGCATCACCAGGTAATGTAAAGGATCGGTAGTGAAGGTCCTCTCACGCCCAAAGAGAGAGAGTCTCGCAATATTTCAGGTGAGTTTGAGTCATATAACAGGTTAACAGAACAGCTTAGGTTGCTAGAATAAGAGATAGTTGGTTTACTTGGTTGCAGAGTGGGGGGGGGGGGGTCTTGGCAGTTTTGCAGAAACTGATGGGATGATGGAACTCAGGAAGATGCAGCGTTTGGAACAGTGGAGTGGAGCCCCTTTCATTCTCTCTTTCTCTTGGTTGCAGTTCTCTGTCCAGCTGGGCCTTCACTGGCAAGCTTCAGGAGGGCTTCTTGTGGGCTTCTCTTCTCATGGGCTGTTGTGCTTTCGCATCTCTCTTCGGGCTGATGTTCTTTCTGCTCCTGAGGTTTTGTTCTGAGGTGCCAGGTTTTATGAGGTCTTTGTTATGAGGTGCCAGATCTAAAGTTCATGAATAGGGATGACCAGGAATTTGACCCCTGAACCAATGGATGACCATCCATTTGGCGGGCTGTCCGAAGGGGCTCTGTATCAGTCCTTTTGGGATTTATGACCAGACTGATGATTTTCATTAAGCTGGTGTAACTTTTGATCCACACACTTTCATGGTAACCACTGGAATGAGGAGTGATTTTCCATCAGTTTGATACTAAACATGCTATACCAGCCTAGCGGTTCACACCTCATACCATCTGTATTAATTAATTAACAATTACTTATATCCTGTATGTTACTGACTCACATCAGTATACGGTATAGGTGTTTTGGGTTGCATCTCAAGAGATGTAACTGTTCCAGGACAGAAGACCAGGACAGGGGAGTTCGAGCTACCAGGTTTATTGGGGAACAGGCAAAGAGAAGTAAGGGGCTTAAGCAGGGTCGTTCCGGGGGTCTGTTCGAGGGGGTCGCCGAGAGCCGAGACGTGATCCGATGCTGTGGTCGTGAGGGAGTCCAAGAGTCGATTCACCGGAGAGTAAGTCCAAGGACGAAGACACACAAAAGAGAGGAGAGTCACGGGGAGGGCGGACGGGAAGGAGGGCAGAAAGGAGGCGCGGGGAGTTCAGGAAGCGCCAGACGAACGGAAAGCAATTGCGGGGAAGACAAAGAGTTAGAGTGCTTAGTAGTGGCATGCCAACAATAACTCGCACCGACTTGTTGCCGGTGCAGGGTTATATAGGGCGTCCCATCTTCCGAGTCCAGTTGTCATGGCACGCTTCAGCAGTGGGTGTGACCCTCCCAGTCCACTAGATACTGCAGTTGACCCCGCTGGCGGCGGGAACCCAACAGATCATGTACGGCGTATACCTCCTCTGCCAGTAGGGGAATAAGGGCGGCGGGTTCTCGGGACTCAGCTGGGGGATGAGATAGACTGTAACGTACAGGATTGAGCAGGGAGACATAAAAAGTTGGATTGATCCTATAAATGCGGGGCATTTGTAATTTATACGTTACCGGGCTTACTTGTCCAGTCACCCGAAATGGTCCAATATATTTGGGGCTCAGTTTACGTCCTGCAGGGAGGCGGAGATTCTTGGTGGACAACCATACTCTGTCCCCTACCCTGAAGTGGGGTCCTTGTCTCCTTTTGCGATCTGCAAACCTTTTCATCCGAGTTGTTCCACGCTCCAGCACCTGTTTGGCGTGATCCCAGGTCTGCCTGCTGTTCTGATACCAGTCGTCCAAGGAAGGTACCTCTGTGGAAGAAGGACTCCACAGAAACATAGGTGGTTGATAACCAAGTACACACTGGAAGGGTGTTAGACCAGTTTCTGGATCTGGTAGGGAGTTATGGGCATACTCTGCCCAAGGGAGAAAGCGGAACCATTCCCGGGGTTGCGTACCACACATCAGCCAGAGCATCTTTCCCACCTCCTGATTAGTTCTTTCAGCCTGACCGTTGGATTGACGGTGGTAAGCTGAGGAGAGACTTAAGGATATCTTCAGCCTATTACACATGGCTCTCAAAACTCGGGAGATGAATTGAGGTCCTCTATCCGACACTATATCTTCAGACAACCCATAATACCGGAAAACCCACAAAAGTAATAGATCGGCCTAGAGAGGAAGGCAGTTTGGGTAATGGTACTAGCCGACACATCTTTGAGAATCTGTCGACTATAGTCAAGATTGTACTGTTTCCATGGGAAGAAGGCAGATCTGTTACAAAGTTCATAGCTATATGAGACCCGGGGCGGGTAGGTATCGGGAGTGGCTGTAACAGGCCAGAGGGAGAGCCAGGGGAGACCTTATTTTGGGCACATAATGGACAAGACAACACGTACCTCTCCGCCTCCTTACGCCATCCTGGCCACCAGTAATGTCTTCCCACCAGTCGAATGGTCGCTTGGACCCCCGGATGTCCTGAACCTACAGATGTATGAACCCATTGGAGTATGTCATTATGCAGTTGAGATGGAACGTAGATCTTGGAGGGGGGACACTCAGGAGGCGGTGGGGTGCGGTTGTTGAGCTCTAGGAGGTGTTGTTCCAAGTCCCAGACGATAGCACTGAGGAAGCAGGAGGGAGGAAGGATGCTGGATTTAAGTTCTGATGATTTAGCAGCTGGGAAGCGACGAGACAAGGCATCAGCTTTGATGTTCTTGGTAGCGGGGAGATACGTGACATGGAAATCGAAGTGTATAAAGAAGAGAGCCCAGTGGGCCTGCCATGCATTTAGATGTTTAGCAGTCCTAAGGTATTGCAGGTTACAGTGATCTGTTATCACCTGGAAAAGGTGCAAGGCTCCCGCCAGCCAGTGCTTCCATTCTCCAAGGGACATTTTTATTGCCAGCAATTCCCTATTTCCCCGAGTTTCCTGAGTTCTATCATAGTTGTGCTCTGCATTGGACAGCTTTTTGGACATGTAAGCACATGGATGGACCTTACCCATTAGGGGATCCTTTTGAGTGAGCACTGCTCCTACGCCCACCTCTGAGGCATCCACTTCAACCTGGAAGGGTAACTCGGGGTCACGTTGCCTCAAGATGGGAGCAGAGCAGAAGCGCTTCTTCAGATCCTCAAAGGCAACTTGTGCTTCTGCCATCCAGGTTAGCCTGTTCTCACTATGCTTAAAAAGATTTGTGAGAGGAGCCGCAAGAGTGCTAAACCCCTTATAAACCGACGATAAAAGTTGGCAAAAACCATTGGAGATCCTTAATTGTTGCCGGTCATGGCCAGTCCCTCACTGCTGCCACCTTCTCTTTGTCCATGGCTACACCATCAGGGGTGATCACATATCCCAAAAACTTAAACGTGGAACGATGGAACTCACATTTCTCACCTTTGACGTAGAGTTTGTTCTCTGCCAACCTTTGAAGTACTTTTCTCACGTGGGTGACATGTTGGTCCTCTGTGCCGGAGTAGATTAGGATGTCATCAATGTAAGCTATAACAAACTGATGTAGCATATCCTGCAACACGTTGTTTATGAAAGACTGGAACACAGAGGGACTGTTAGATAGCCCATAAGGCATCACAAGATATTCATATTGACCAGTAGAGGTGAGAAATGCAGTCTGCCATTCGTCTCCTCTTATGCGTATCAAGTTATATGCACTTCTTAAATCCAGTTTTGTAAAAATACTAGCCTTTTTAATCTGTTCTAAGGCAGAGGGAATCAGTGGTAGAGGTTCTCAACGTTTCCTAGTGATGGCATTTAGCCCTCAGTAATCTATACAGGGTCGAAGACCACCGTCCTTTGTTCCCACAAAGAAAAACCCAGAAACAATAGGTGAGGTGGAGGGACGGGTGATACCTTGCTTTAAAGCATTGGTCTTCATGGCCTCCTCCTCTGGTCTGGAAAGAGAAAATAGATGCCCACGGGGAAGGACTGCCCCGTCTAGGAGATCTATGGCACAGTCAGAGGAGCGATGTGGGGGAAGCCCATATGCCTGGGCTTTACTAAACACGTGGAAGTCGCGATATGCTTCAGGAACAGCAGTTAAATCCTCTGATAGAGGACTCTCAATAGAAGACACACGACAGGGCAGAGATAAGCAGTGTAGAAAACAGTCAGGGGACTAAGCTTGGATCTCTCCCTTTCTCTAGTCAATCGCGGGATTATGCTGCCTTAACCAGGGAAAGCCTAGTATTATTCTATCTCTTAGAGTGGGCACGATCATGAACTGAATGGACTCCATGTGGAGAATGCAATTTGCAATGCAATTTTATTTATATAGCGCATTATCACAACATTACATTGTCTCAATGCGCTTTACATTTCT
>JABFEA020000134.1:36102-52623 GCA_019775915.2 Cyphomyrus plagiostoma | reverse complement strand
ATATAATCAACAAAACATTTTTTTTTTAATTTTTTTTTTCCAAAACTTTCAAATACGTTTTTTTTTTTATTTGGGGGGGGGGGGGGGGGGGGGGCCTGGAAAAAAAAAAGGTTTATTATGCTCCCCCCCCGATCAATAGTGTGCGAGATTTATAAGCGGAGATTAGCATTCTGGATATCAATTAGGGGGGAGATCAATGGCATGCGCAAAAATAAAGCCCCCCCCGCCACGCTCCCCCAGGGATTTCTCATCTTCAAGGGGGGGGAGGGGGGGTTAAAGCAGTACAGTGTGAGTGGATGAGCCAATGGCATGGATTTAGGCATTTATTTGAAGTGAGGTATTATTGAAAGAGGAATTTGCTTGTATTTCCTCGGAGAAGGTCGACTGGTTCCCAGACAGTCCTTGTACCGTTTTACTAGCTCAATGGCGCCCCCCCCCCAATTTTGTGCCACCAAAGGGCAGTTATTATAAATTAATATTTTGTGTGTGTGCATTTACTAGCCGGCATTGCCTCAAAAACTCCACTATATTACATTATGCTACATATCACTTATGTATCAGACACTTACATTTAAAACAACTCATTTTTGACTGGGGTCAGACAGTCACTAGAGTACTTTGAGGCTAAGGGCTTTCTGGCATTGGGATTTGCACCAATGACCTTCTGATCAGAACCACAGGGTCCTAACCCACTGAGCCACACAAAACACTATAGTATTCTGGCCAATCACAACCAAGAGATTGTGTGCATTGTGTGTGCATGACATCTGAGTGCCTGTTGTTCTCTGTGTGTGCCCCACGTTACTGTGAGCTTGACTGTTAATGGTCATTAACCAGAGACCCATAATGCACAGCGCAGCTGACCAGAGCCGCAATATTCTGAATCCGTCTGACCAGACATGCTCATTTTTCATCAGCATCCAGCCCCAGTGTTTATTTTTTATTTTTATATAGCGCCTTTCATGGTATGGGCACCCCACTGACCGTCTGCATGTTCTGCCCGCCACAGATTTGCGGGCTGAGTTCGGTTGCAGCCGCGGGCTCCCGCGAAGCCACTGTCACCGATTCCGATTTCGTTTTTCCAGCGATGGTGGTCACTGGAGGGTGTCCGACACCCTTGCGGATATCAGCTCTTATCCTCACCACCACTGGTGGTCAGATACCAGGTCAGGTCCCACTGCCACTGGGGTGGGGAGGGTTTAACCACGCGGCATCCCTCAGTCTCGTCCGAAGGTCCGGACTGGGATCAATGTTTGAAAATAATGGCCTTGTCCGTCGCGGGAATGAGACGGTTTATAGTGTGGATGGTGGAGATCAATCAGCAGCCAGATATCTTATTACTGATGCTAATTCACTCAGGCCTGTATGGATCCATGCATTAGGCCGGACAGCGTTTGATTTAGAGTGGAATGGGGGGCGGGGGGGGGGGGTGCGGGGGGATGAAATGGTAAAAAAAGGGAAAAAAGGAAAGAAAAAAAAAGTAGAAAGTAAAATTGCTGGGTGCCCCCCCAGCACCCAGGTCCAGGCGTAATGAAGGGAACAACTATAAGGAAACGGGCCAGCAAGCTGGGCCAGACCCAGCCGGGATGTCCTGGCTCACTGGAGCCTCGCAGCTCCTACACAAACTTCTGGAAGCTTTCTTTAATCTTGGTGGGCGTGGCTCCCGAACTGGACATCAACTGACCTGACCTGCTTTTGGCCCCACTGGCAGATCCCCGCCATGAAGGACAGAATCCCCATGACACCCCCCCCCCCCCCAACATCCACAAGTCCATCCTTCTACAGGATGACAGAAGACCAGGTCTGGGGGTCGGGCCAGTCGGCATGCCGGTTGACTGTCACGTCTGAACGAAAGAAAAGTGTATGGATTTAAACATGGTGAAGGAGAAATACGACGGAAGGATGGACTGTTACACTGGAGGCCAAGAAGGCCACTGGAGGGTCCAAGGAGATGAACGGAAGGAGCCCGTGGCGTAGCGACGGATGGAAGAGGGGGACCTGCACTCCATAGTGAGGAATTCACCAAGCGTCTGGCTGCTGTGTGGCTCTGTGGGTCAGGATGCTTTGCCAATGATCAGCAAATCATTGGTTTAAATGCGAAGGTCACCAAAGTCCACAGCCTTTAACCCCCAGTCAGTCCTGACCCTACTCTCTCAATTTTACGTTGCTTTGGATAAAAGAGCCCGCAGAATAAATGTAGGATGGGAGTTACACTCTGTATGTCTTAACCTTTTTAAAGCGTAACTAAGATCACCTGTCATAATTTATCCAGCATTGCAGCATTTGTTAGGCCACCGTGAACCTCTGTTCCCTGATTGGCTGATTTGTGGAGGTCACTTCCTTAAAAGGGCCTGAGGTGTTTATCAATATGTTTACTTGACCGTTCTTGTGTTCTTGTGTACCATTTTGTCGTCTTCTCCCATTACTGAAGTACAGTTCCAATACCCAAGAACACAAGCGTGGAGGACGGTACAAGTCACCAGATGTCTTTCTTGCTCAGTTCCAGATATCAAGGATGCATAGGTTGCATCCTTGCCAGCGAGAACAATCCCATGGCTCACTGCGTCCCAAGTTTGTTCTTGGGGAGGCAAATTAGCAAGAACGTTCTTGCCAAGAACACAAGTATGCTCTTCGTACTGATAAACACCCCTGCTCTTCTGGCTAACGTTTATCCAGAGATGCATGTCTTCCTGTCTTGGGGGTGGTGGGGATTTCTGCGCATCCTTTTTTCACCGGTTGTGGGTTCGACAGGCCTGTTGGCTTTTATCCAGTTGCATTTTCTCAGTTTCCTGTTATGCTCGTCAGGAACGGAAGCTTCTGTAATGAAAGAGTATAGGCTTGCTGCAGTCTTGTGATTTCATTTATGCCCCTTTTGGGTACCTTCACCTAGCTTGGGGGGGGGCTGTGGAGGTGTCGGGTGTAGAGATCCGGTTTTACTCACCATGTGTTTGTAGATCAGGGTGTTTAATTCTAATGCTTTCTTTTGTTTTCTTCACTCAGGGGTGCAGAGGAAGCTTGTCTGGTGGCTTTTGGTGATTAATACCTAAATCGGTGCAGCTCCTTAAGTAGCAAGCCCCCTAGTGGCCAAAGTATGACACCTTCGCAAAAAATTTGCTCATCAAAACACTTGCAAGTATATAGTTGAAGATGGTGAGGAGGCGGGCATGTGGTCGAGTGAGCCGGAGCCGTTTTGTGTCAGACATTGCATGTCCCTCCCGCAATATTTGCAGTTTCACACCCCGCAAATGAGTCGTGAGGTTGATGCTCGTGTGTTGGGATGGTGAGGAAAACGTTCTGGTCATACTGTTCACCCCCCCAGCACCCACCGCATCGGAATGTGGGCCAAAAAGTCGGAACTGAATCTTGCCGATCCCAGCAGGGTGGTGGAAGTCAGCGATGTTTGCCAGATTGCTGTGGTGAGAAAAGCTGCTGAGCCTGTCTGCTCCCCCCCCTCCCCCCCCCAAAGAACGCTCCCAGGGGCGGGCTGGCCTGCGAGACCTGTGGTCAGCACCCTGTGCCCCCCCCCCGCCACAACCTGGTGGGAAATGGAAGAAAACGAAACCAAAAAAACCTAAACAGGAATTTGTGTGTCTTCGAGAAGGCCTTGGTGCGACATTGCGCAAGTTTGGAAAACGTCACTCAATGAAGCCATGATGCTTTCGGTCTGGAACAGACGCTGCGTCCCATGCCATGCCAGTCTGGGGGACTCGCCTGCAATATTTACGAGCAGTGAGGCCCTCATGCCCCGTATAAGCCTCTGCTGACACTGAGGGTTAACAGGTGACCCACTTGGCTCTGTAACAAAAGCAACAATCGCTCATATCTTAAATGGTGACTTACCCCTCTTACTTTGGAAAACCTCATTTGCACAATACGGTACGTGAAATTCCAAGTAGAGTTTATATCCGCACAGTTTGCAAAAGTTTTTCCCCATCACCCAATGACAGTATTCCATTTCGGGGGAGTTTAGATATGTCTTTTTTAGTTTGTGATAACAGTGGCAGGAAGAAATAGGGAAGTCCTCATTTTTTTGTCCATGCGGAGGTAAACGGCGGTTTATGGTGGGGGGGGGGAATGGGGGCATATATAAGGGGGCCTCAGGCACGTTGACCCCGAGCTGAATGCTGATTGGCTTTTGGAGTGCTCCCTCGCCTATCACTCACCCACCCAAAACATATCATTGGGTAACGATAAGGTGACCTCTCTGCATGAATTATGGCCCCTTATGACTCCGCCTACCTCCTAGAATTGTCTCTGGTTCTCACTACAGTGAACGTCATCAGATTCGGGGGAACGGGGCTGGGTTTTCCCCCCTGGATGGATGGTACTGACCGCTAGTGCTCCCCTATCCCCCGTTTTATACGTTATATTTATACGGGCCTCTGGCTGTGCTCTTAGAATATGATGGCAAAGAGCGGGATCGATAGCGACTATATATATATATATATATATATATATATATATATATATATAAGCTGAAGGGGGAGAGGCAGCCCCCGTCCCACTGCCTCTGCAATCATCTTCGCAGTTATTTACTCCTTGTCACACCCCCTGGATTGAAAGTGACATTGACGCGATTTATGACCGTGAAACCAAATTAGGAACGACGTGATGGCCCCCCCCATCTTCTTTAAGTGACTGTGGGGCTCATTTGGGCCGATTCGGAGCGCGGGAGGGATGGGGGGAGCCCGTGATCTAATAAGGGTTTATCTCATCTTTCCACGCACCTCGTCCCCCCCCCCCCCCGGGTAAGAATCTCGTTAGTATTGGAGGACGGATTGGCCTAATGAAGTCAGAACGAAGTTGGTTTGCCTGGGCTGTCCGCTCCTCATTGTGAAGGCGGGGGTGGAGCGGGACCTGTGGAGTTCTGGGCTGGGGGGCAGGGAAGATGGTTCACTGTAAAACTCTTCTTATCCAATTATTAGGAATCTTTGATCTTACTTAAAACACAGATTCAATTGTTTTAAAAGCTAGTTCCATTTTTGCTTTATGTTCAGGTTTTATACATATTTGTGTGACCCCTCTGCTCAGCTCTCATGAACACCGTGAACAGCAGCAACCTTGGAGCGCTCTTCTGAGACACGTCTCTGTTTTCTGCATCACTCTCCAGCCCCCCTACCCATTATGGCAGGCAGCGACCTGACCATGAGACCACAGAAAGGGAAGACGTGTGTATTATGTTTGTCTGACGCTTTCATCCACAGCAACTTACGCTAGTGGGAAGAGTTGCGGTGTATTTGGGGTTCCTGTGACGTAAACCCACAACCTTTGCATCGATAACAGGACAATACAGGAGCATTTTTGAGTGCGTGCTGTGAAAGCACAAACCAGACAGTTGCATGTTTATCAATATGCTAAACGCAGAGATACAGACGTTGCTTCTTCCCGCATTATGCGGCCCGCCAGTCTGCTGGATTCGCTGATCGATCGCTAAAGCTGATCCCCTTCCT
Source organism: Cyphomyrus plagiostoma (assembly GCA_019775915.2). NCBI lineage: Eukaryota > Metazoa > Chordata > Actinopteri > Osteoglossiformes > Mormyridae > Cyphomyrus > Cyphomyrus plagiostoma. The sequence continues at coordinate 47,173 of JABFEA020000134.1, read as the reverse complement.
GCACCTCAGCACCAGAGCAGAGATGAAGATTTCCAACGGAGATTTTTACAGAGCAACTGATCCACGAGCGAAGACTGGCTGGACACTCATTAGTGCCTAAAACAGTAAGGGTGTTTAAATTATCCTTCATTTTATACCCCGAAGTAAGAAACGTCCCACCAACAGCATGAAAGCAGGCCCTCCCCTCACAGTGTGAGTGTTTAATGTTATTTAAAATGTTTACAGACAGCGATTCCATCATTTCCTACCGGAATCACCATTAAAAATCACCCTCAGGGTCCCTCTGCCTGCGGTTTTTGGGGGTCCAGCCCACTGCTGTCATTCTGTGTTCCTTTTTAGCTGGGAAGCTGGAATTTTCCTAGTTCCTAGTCAGAAATTTCAACTGGAACAGCCCCTGAAGTCGGAGTTCTGACTCGGAAAGTCAGAGGCATTGACACAACCCCGACCTCAGAATTTTAGATGGCTGCACCCATTATCAGCAGAAGTGAAAGCTGTAGTTATTTACTTCTTTTAGCACTTACGTCTTGTATCTCATTAAATCGGATGCACACACAGTATGGTCCAACCTTTATTTGTGGACATGTTGCAACGGTGTTTGAATGTGCAAAATACCGTGCAATGTGTCGTTATCAGCGGATATCGCTGACGATGAACCTGGCTAGAACTGGTATTGCTAAATGGCTGCCTGGCTGCCTTTGCTGGGAAGCGGTAAACTCGGGTGTGACATCATTCCCAGCTCCGACTTCCCAGGTAAATGTAACATTGCATCAGAAGCTGTGGTGAGATCCTCACTCCAGGCACTGCTGTCAGCGTGGGAGTTACCACCGTTTAACACCATTAACCTACCAGCCCAGGCTCTTACTTTTCCGGATTATTCTGAGGTTGGTCTGGTTCTGCACACGGCTCCCATAAGCCGTGCATCTGCTAATTAAGGATGGCGGTCTTGCTGGGGGCCCGCCCCGGGTGCCCCCACCTGGGATTTGGGGCCCCCGCCGGCAGCCCTCTGGCACGTGCTCTTCTCACCAATATTGCCCCCCCCAATTCAGTGCCCCAGGAAGACCCCACAAGCAAGTGGTGCTGGGTGGGGGGGGAAACCAATGTAAAGGGGAGATATCATTAAAGATACCCCCGGGCTGGCTCAGGTCGCGCTGGGCCCGTTTGGCTCCGGGGGGGGGGGCTTTGAAAGTGTAATTGAGCTGGCTTCGAGATTTAATTAAAATGGGCTGGTGAAGGGTGGCAGGGGGCGGTTTAACCCAGTCCAAAGACACCTCCCCTCCTGCCCCGATCTGAGGGGGTAAATTATTATTAATTATTATCTTTTCACACAAAATGAGCAGGGAGAGATTTTTGGGTTTTTTTTGGGGGGGGTATCGTCCCTCTACCAGTGCCCATACTGCTGTTGTCATACTTATGGATGCTGCATTGTTGTGGTTACAGTCCGCATGACAACCATCTCTGATGTACCTGATTGGTTATAACCTCGTCCAGCTGAAATGTTAAAGCGTCCCCCCCCCTCTCCCTGGCTGTCTAACATGGCTGATGAGATAGTGGGTCGAGACTGGCTAAGGAAGAGGGGGACCCGGAGCTTTCACACCCGGGGGGGTGCGGTCAAGGCTGTGTACTTTTTTGTATTTTCATTTTGCGACACGGATAAATTTTTCATGGTGGTTCATAAAAAATCCATCAATATTTCACCTGGGGAAGGAAAAAAAATGTGAGAGATCCACTGAAGGATGGGGGTTAGTGTTTATGCAGGATAGGCCAACCCAGAAAAGGCAGTGTGCATTTGGGAGGCTTTGGCGGGGCAGTGGTAGGCCAACATTTGCAAAGAAAAACACACGTTTGTGCTACATCACTTTGAGTCAGTCAGACACCTGGATGCTTCCGGATGGGGGGGGTGGCTCCTGGGTTTGACTTTATGCCTGGCTTCCCCTCTCCCTAGATTTCCACATTTTGCTTTCACCCTCCCAGTAATTCACAAGTGACATACCTGCAAACAGTGGCCCAGCAGAACACGTGTTGACCTCTGACCCTTCACCGAGCCGTTTGGTAGATGTCCAACAGCATCTCATTTGCATACATTTCTGCCCAAGCGGGACACAATCTTTGGCGTGCAGCTCTTCAATTAAGCATCTAAGTAACGAGATGGGACAGTGAATAATTAATACGTATTGATTGGGCTGGCTATAATATTTCTCTTTAAAGCACAAGGCTCTGGGATTTAGGTAGTTTTGAAAGAGGTGTGGGGTTGAGTCCTGCTTCCTTGTGTTTCATTGACTTTTCATGCCACGAGACTGCAGATCCAGGGAGGACCTGCAGATCTTCATGTATTCATGTCTTCGCCACCACCTGGAGATAGACAGCAAGTCTGGAACCAAAGCTCGGGGCAGAAAGTTTAATGTGCCAGGGCAGCCTGCACTACGCCCCCATTTAAATATACTCAGACTTTAATTTGTTGGTTTTATCTTATTTATTGTGTGTCACCCACCCAGCAGGCATCTGAGCGGGCCGCCTAAGCAGATCTGTAGGCCGGGGTCCTCATGCCGCCATGGACGGATGTTTCTGACAAGATTAGGGGTCGTGAGACGCGCGTACATGAGTCGAGATTAATGACGGTAATTATTTCATTAGCCGCTGTGTGCCGCTTCACCCCTCTGAGATCCCCCCCCCACCCCCCCAGAAGAAACTCCCTCTGTCGCCGCGACCGTTTGATTCTCAAGCTTCTTAGTATGTTGCAAAGTGGCTGTTTACGTCAGAGGGAGGGCGTCCTGTGGAAAATCTGTCCACCCCTCCCATCGGGAATCTCTGGATGTGGCTCAGATACATCATCTGCATCCAGAATATCCCCCCCCCCCACTCTACAGCTTTGGTCTTCCCTTGCTTTATTTCCTCTGCCAATAGGAGAATGAAGGAGGGGGGGTAAAATTCTACCAGCGGGGGCAGCGATCTCCCTAGTGGCTGTGAGGGGAGGTGCGGGCAGCGATCTGAGTGGGGGGGCTGGTGGAAGTGGAAGGAGCTGCTCGGGATTGCAGTGTGTGCAGCCGTGGGGGCCGGCCACTCCGCAGGGGGTCTGGCCTGGGGGGGGGGGCTGTTACAGAGGGGATTTTCTGGGCCCTGAGTATCCAGACAGTCCCCTCTTTCTCCCACCCACACCCCCACATATTCCTAGTCCTCCCTCTCCTGCTTATATCCCTCTGTCTAATTCTGCTCTTTCAACCCTCTCTCCACCCTTCTTTGACTACATTGATCTTTTTCTCCGCATTTTTCCTCTCTCTACATCTTCCTCTCTGTATTCTTCCTCTCTCATCTCCGCCCCCCCACCCCATCCCCCAGACCTGTTCACACATCCTGACAGTGCACATATGCTCTACTCCTGTCCATATTAGCTCTGAATTGCACATTAGACGTGCTAATTCAAAAAGGTGGGAACCTGGGGCCAGTCGTGTCCCAGGTGTGAACAGGGTGGTGGGGGGAGGTACATGGGCAGATGCCAACATGTGGTGGTAGGGAGGGGGTGACACAACACCGTGTTTACGTCGTGCGCACGACGCCCGACACCAGCCAGGAGCGGTGTGTTTTGGGTGTTTGTTACCATGGTGATGGCTCACTGTCCCACCTCACCCTATGCCTTCCTGCTCGTCCACGGCTCATAGGCAGGCAGATGCCCGGAGCCTCCCTGAGTCAGCAGTCCCTGACCCACGGCCCATGATGCTCAGATGAGGGTCGTTTTGGGGCATGCGTGCTGCGTTTCCATGGAGATGGCCGCTTTAGCGTGACTGGACGGGCGTGCCGGGACCCAGATGGCCCCTAGACAGACCCGGTCACGTCCCACGGGAAGACGGCAGTATGGGTCAGTTCCAGGGGGGGTGTCACCATGTGGGCGGCTCGGGTGGCTGGGAAAGTGTTTAGTCATGAAGACTGTGTGGGCCGGAGAATGGACACGGCTCAGATTCCGGGGACGGGTGCTGGTAGCCGCTTTCATCTGCACCCAGTACCGTTCCTATGCAGGGTCATGGTGCTGTGAGTGTGTGCGCGTGAGCGTGAGTGTATATCTACGCCTGTACGAGGGCGTGCGTGTGGCTCCGCAGGTTAGGACGCTAATCGAAGGGTGACTGGTTCACATGCGAAGGTTGGCAGAGGTTCACTGCTGGGTTGTTGAGCGAGACCCTTCTTACCCAATCTTTCCAAGGTTGGGCTGATCCTGCTTTCTCAAAAAAAAAAAAAAGATGGATAAAGGTATCTGCTGGATAAATTCTCATGTAAATGATTAAGTATGAGTGTGAGCTGTGACTGCTATCCCCGAGAGCTCAGTGAGCCTGGCTGCTGTTTCTCCTGCAGCATCCAGCCTTGGCTTTCGCTGCTATCATCCAAACAAGCTCGTCAGCTTCTGGCTCTTTATCCGTCCGATTGCCATTTCACGTGAAATTTTTTTATTCACCTTCCCTGCGATGCCAGTTATGACGACCCGATTTCAATAACTGGCCATTTTGCTGAGTGGAAAGCTGCCCTTCTTCAGATTCTGGATTGCTGAAGTGCTTGAGCGACGTGAAAATGAGTGTAAAGGGAGCGAGGAGGAGGAGGAGGGGATGCTGAAGATGCGGGGCGTGAGGACATCCTCGGGGGCTGCCTCTTTGAAGGTGATGAGCTGCCGTCTCACGTCCCAGATGTTTTAATTACAAGGCAGAGAGAGCACGTCGCTGTAGCCATATGCTGCTACCAGGCTGATGCACCACGGATCTGCCCCCCTGCCTCTCCTGTCGGCCCACATCAGCCTCCACCCCCCCAAGCAAGTTCGCTAATCCGGGGTGGGAGGGGGGTGGCGTTGACTAACGGCCCATGAAAATGCTCGATTCAGGGGCAATTAAAAAGTGTGGGGGCATGTTAAATGGGCAGACAAAGGAGGGGGGGGGGGCGGAGCCGCGTGGGCTCAGGGAGGCCAGCCCAGATGTTCATGGTGGGGGGGGGGGAGGTGGAGAAGGGGGGGTAAGTGGAAGAGGGTGGAGAGGAGAAATGGAGAAGGTGAAGAATTGAGGGAGGAGAAGGACTGAGAGGGAGAGACAGTATAGAGAGAAGGAGAAGAGGGAGAGATGGGGGAAGAAGAGGAAGAGAGTAAGAGCTCTGTACGGAGGGAGAGAAAAGGAAAAGGGGGGACAGGAGGAGAGATGGAGAAAAAGGGAAGGAGGCTCCTCTGCTGTAGTACGCACACCTGCCAGCGGGGACACCAGAGTGCTGCTGGCAATCAGCCGCTCCAGCGCTGTTCAGCTGTGAGTGTGTCAGAGGAGCAGGAGCCCCACCTGGGGGTGTGGATATGGGAGCGGCTGCGAGGAGGAGGTGGCTTGGGAGAGGCTGAGTGGCGAGTAAGGGAGGGAGAAAGAGAGAGAGAGAGAGAGAGAGTTAGGGGAAAACAGAAAAGGAGCAAGGAGTAGAGAGGCAATGAGAGAAAGATGGAATGACAGACAGTGGGGAGGAAAGACAGAGAGGGAGAGAGGGAATGAGAGACAGAGGGGAAGAGAGATATAGAGAGAAGGTGAGAGGGAACGACAGAGAGAGGGAAGGATAGATAGATGGTCAGAGGGAGGGAAAGAATGAGACATGGACATGGACCGAGGGAGAGAGGGAATGAGGGGCAGACAGAGGGATGGAGAGAGAGCGACAGTAGAGGGAGAGAGGGAATGAGGGGATAGAGAGATGGAGAGAGAGCGACAGACAGAGAGATGGAGAGCTGCATAGGCTACATCCATCCATCCATCCTGACCACAGTATCCCACATACAAAGATGGAACTTAGCAGAGACATCCTTCCCCAACATGGGGTCGGGGGCAGGGATCCAAATGTGAGAAAGCGGATGCTTTGCTGAGCCACCGTCTCCATGACAACAGCGGCACCCGCCAGCGCCAGGTGATGAGGCCTGCAGAGGTGCTGATGGTGCATGAAGTGAGTCAGGCCGCTTCAAGTGACCGCCCAGCCCAAGGCGCCAAAGGTGGGATGTCCAAGACAAGAATCAGGGGGACATGGAGGCGGGAAAAGGACACAGTGTTCAGGACCTCAGGCTAATGAGGTTAATTCTAAATATTACTTTTTAGTTATCTGAGGGCAAGGTAACATTAGTACCAAAGGAATCACATTTTTGCTGATAATTTAACTCACTCTTATAAAAATCAATATTCCCAGTCAATTTTCTGGAATATTCGACGCTGATAATACTGGAGACTGGGATGAATCACATTACCCATAAGCTCACTGGGTCTGCATCTCTAACATGAATAATGGTACAGGGGACGGGTAGGATTTAGTTCCAAACCCAGACATACTATTCTATTTTGACAATTTAACGGAAAGCGTAAAGCGCAAAGCAGAACGAATCGTTATGGGAGTGTTCAAGTCCATTTTGCCTTTTTGACAGCGGAATAACCATACTTTGCACCAATGTAAGGTGGAAAAAGGGTGTCCTAACTATCTGAATTATTCAGAAACGTGTTTTGGGCGTAACAAGCAATAAACCAATCGGAATGGTGCATCACCTCACCTTTAAAAGGCAGCGGTGCATGATCTACTGTGGATTGCTATTACAATGGCACGTTTGACCGGCACACCGCATCGTCCATCGCCCGAGGAAACGGACTCGCTCTTGCGCAAAGTGAAAATGCGAGAGCATGTCATCTACGGGAGCACCAGTGTTCCACCAAAGCCTTTTGAGGTGAAGCAGGCGTGGGATTAAGTAGCGGTGGGCGTGTCCTCGTTTTCTGGCATCACCAGATCATCCGCTCGGTACTGAAAGCAGTAAAATGATGGCAAAAGATGGGGAAAGCAGAAGGCAGAAGATCAATGCTGAACAAGAACAGCAGCTGGGAATGAGGACTTAATTATGCTTCTGTGTTTTTATTTAATTTTGCATCTGCAGTTCACAAAATATAAGTGCAATATTTGTTCAAACAAAACACAACCTACAGTTTTTGTTCTGTTCCAATAAAAGGCAACAGAGCTGTCATTTTTTTACATCTCACAGTTTAGATTCCTTACCAGGCTACAGATGATTCAGCTCCTCTGCCAGCTGACCCTCCTTCCCCACGCTGCTGCCGGCATAGACTCCTTTGTTGGCATCAGCTCATGCAGCTCAGCATCACACCTTCTAAAGTCCTCTAATGTGTCCTCATTTACGTCCAACAGACATCCTCCACACATGGTAATGTTATGCAACATATAACACACTACAATGAATGCCATGACCTTCTATGGGCTGCATTGTAATGTTACACCTGACTTATCTAAATATATGAAATGCATTTTCAGCATCCAATTGTGCTTTCAATTACAGTACGTGCTTAATTCTGATAATGAACTTGACAGATTTTGTAATGATACGGTTTGTTCTTTACTTAATATATATTGTCTTTTGTTTGTGTTTCATTAAACAGTATGATTACGTGGAAGGACCAGATATACTCTAAGAAAAACGATAATAAATTTATTATATAAATATTTGAAAATAGAGTAAAACAAATTAAAATAAAATAACAAAAGCCATTAGAGCACCTGGAGCGCATACCTGCATCAATAACATGGTGTGAACGTGAGCAATGGTGCCAAGCCAGCAAAACCACTTCCATGGCGCTTTGCACAGGTGGAAAATAGAGGAAGTCAGGTCTAGGATTGTTTAATATGGGGAACATAAGTGTGGTCAAAATTCATGCAGAGGGGCCAATGATATCATTGGCCAATGATATGTCAGTGAGTGACAGGGGGCAGGGAACCTGGGGAGCCAACTGGAGTCTCCCTGTGGCACCGCCCATGTATATGCCCCTGACTTCCGGCCAATACAGAACGAAGATGTCACCCTCCTGCCCATTGGTGTGTCTTTGCTGTTATTTTGCACAAATCCCGCCTCTACTAGCAACAGCTGGGGGGGTTCGTGCCCCCCCCCCCCCAAGCCAAAGTCATGGCTACGGGCTATAACCTTGAAAAGTCGGGTTTGAAACGTTTCCCTCGACTTTGTGCCACTATTTATGTTGACAGCTGCTTGGCCTCTCCGAACGCTCAATCTATCAAAGCGCTGCTTCCGTTTCAGGCACGGCTTCAGTGAGAAGCGAAAAAAAAGGCCCCTTTAAACATGAATGGAGCTGGATTGCTTTTGAACTCCCAGCCTCGCATCCCCCCCACCCCCCTACACACTCTTGTCACCCCCCAGTTCCTTCAAGTTTAATTTTTAATGCCTCTTCCCTGAATAGGTTTGTAATAAAGAACAGGTACAGTAAGTAGCATAAAATATTGATTTTGTACATTTCCTTATGAATTTTTATTCAACGGAATGATTAAATTTTTTACACTTTCGGCACTTTTTTTCCTCTTCCGAAGGATCCATCCCTGTCATTTTTCTACAACTCGCAGCTGCATCAAGAGGGGGGAGATGCTGGGGGGGGGGGGTTTGAGGTCACATCCGGGGTATCCAGGTACCTGGATTTATCACAAAACCTCCCAATCTGACCCTGTCTTCAAGCTGCTTGCTGGGCTAATCTAGGTCAGGGCAGGTGTCAATCAGTAAACGCAATCATTGTAACACCCTATTAATTCCAAAGTGGCATGTGCCTGGTCACATGAGTGGTCACATGACAGGTCACATGATACGCCAGACTGACTCATGCAAGAGCGACATCTGATAACAAACAGAATGACTAGTCAGTGCTTACCAGCCAGCGTCGATGCAACGCCTGGCGAATTGCGAGCTGCATGTTTGCTTAATTTACTCACCACTTAATCTCTTAAAGGGTGAAATGGTGCAGATAATAAATGATGTTGTGTAATTCCTGGCAGAACTTGTCTGAAAATCCCAAACTTGGCAGGTGCTGTGCGTTTTTTACAAAGTCCTACATTATCGAGACTTCTGGAGCAGTACAAATAATTAGTACAAAGTCCAAGAACTACATGCATTTGTCCAAGATCCTATTAACCACACAGAAAAGTATTGCTTATGAGGGCGAAGGCCTGTTCACGGGTGTGAAGTGACTGCGTGAAGTGTGTTAGATTCCATTTTTATGTGTATATAGGACAGGGGAAAGGTGTGGATGTCTCCAGGACAGGGAGATGTCAGTTGCCAGCTGCTTATCCACCTATAGCCAGTTTCTAATTTGAAGTCTTCTGTTTGTGTGTCAGACCTTTTGACCTTGCTCTACGGCTGGCACCCGTCTGCCGAAGCCGAACTGCTGTCTTTTGTCTTGTCTTAATTCTTCTGCCCTTAGGCCTGATCTTCCCTCCCAACATTACAAAACGAGAATCGATTCATTCCCACCCAAGTGTATTCATTTTACCGTTTAAAAATAAACATGGCGGCCATTTTTCTACACACGGCCTTATCCTTTTCACCGGCGAAAAAGGGCCGTCGTACAGCTGGAGCAGATCTTACTCAAAGCCTACTTCTGAAGGCCAGGTTTTTCCCATCCCTGTAAGAGGCGCTGGTGTGCATTTAAAATGTGGTACCAGCTTATTGAGCTGGCCAACGGGCTGTCCTGGGGGAATTCAGTCAGCAGGGGCTGTTTTGACATTTAGAACATACCGGAAAATAGCCACTTCATGCTGGTGACCATTTCCCTGGTCTTACAGCCAGAATGTCCCGAGAGTTTAATCGATACTGAAACACAAATGAGGGTGTTTTGTGGCAGATTGGGGTAAAATGCAGCCCCAAGTCTGCCATGACTATTCGGTGGGTACAGCAGGCGGTAGCAGCGACCTGTCGGATTTCATTGGAAATTTGTCTTTGGTAAACGGTGCCCCACAGCGAGGTGGCAACCTTCCAGCGAGATCAGAGGAGCAGAGTGGTGTTGAAGAGCTGGGGTGTGGGAGGGGTGATAACCAAGCAATCTGGGTAGCTACTGTTCTGAACATTAGCCTCGGGCGGCTAACCAACTGCAGCCAAAACGTCATCTTTCCGAGCAGCGGGCTGCCAATCCGGTTCTGTGGGTCCCTGATCCAGGTATGTTCCTCAGCTCTCCTGTCTTCTGCTCTGGGTCTCCTTGGTTCACACTCCCGGATTTTATATACGTCGCGCGTGTTTTACATATTTACAGCTGTACAGTTTTGTTGAGGTGGTGCCGCGTCAGATCACTGCCCATCTGTTGCTTCGCAGAGCCTCGTGCTCTGTGTCCCGGCTCTGGAGAGGCAGGAAGGGGACCGGATAATCTGAAGCTCCATAATAACATTGATCCCGCGTCTCTGAGACCTTGGTAAAAAGAGCTCAGGGGTGCTGCTGGGTGGAGTGATATTCTGCTGCAAAAAAGAAAGAAAATACAGAGAATAAGACCTCATCTCATCGTGAGGCGTTTGGACAAAGCCCAAGCGTGAGTTTGAGTCAGGTCGATGTGTGAAGGGGGACGCGATGCAGATCAATGGGAATAGATTTAGGACCTGGGGGGGGGGGTGCAACTTTGGAGCCCAAAGCTTGCTGAAATAACCTTTATGAATATTAATGGGGGGGTTGATTGCAGGCATCCAATGCCCTCGAATGACAGACAGCAATACGGCTACCCTGGACCCCTCTCCAGTAACATGAGTAATGCATTATGTGTCTTTGCTTAAAGACCCGGGATACCCATGATCGGAAGGTTGCTACTTTCAATGCTGAATAAGGGTTTTGACCCAAATAAACCTGTAAAGGATTTGGCACAGTAAAGAGGTGTACGCTTTTTGTCACCAATCATCTTACGTAAATGCAGGGTGTCTGCAGCATGACTTTGAGCGCAGGCAGGACGCACCGTGGCTGTCAGCTACTGACACGCCATAAGCATGTTCGCTCCAGTCCCGCGTTAAGCTCCTGAGACAGTGAGGTCACGCACGGCCATGCCCCTCCCAACCCCATGCTCGTGTGACAATAGCAAAGTATGTAAATAAGCAGAATGAAAGGGTGCCACTCTCACAGCTGAAAATGACCCCCCCCTCCCACTCTGCACAATTCTGTGCTTGGGGTGAACTTGAGTTTCACTCAAGGGCATATCGGAATAACCCCCCCCCCCCATCCTGACATTCCCCAGCTTGTTAAGTAGAGGTATACTGCCATTTAATGTGCCCTGACATACTTCCCCCC
>JABFEA020000132.1:67074-95471 GCA_019775915.2 Cyphomyrus plagiostoma | reverse complement strand
ATCACCTTTCTTTCCCATTCTGACATTCAGTTTGGAGTTCAGGAGATTGTCTTGACCAGGACCACACCCCTAAATGCCTTGAAGCAACTGCCATAATCCTTTAGGTGAGTGTATATCCAAACCAAATTCATAGGTGCAAAAGCCATTTAGATACAGATATTTAAATAAATGCATGTTTCTGATACTGCAGAAAGAATCCAAGGTATCCAAAGAGTCACCGTGCCTTCCGTTCTTCTTCTTGGTTTTTTTCTCATTATTGTTACTTCCACTGCTGCTATATGGCTCTGTGGGACTGGCCTCTGCATCATCCAGGAGTTAAAGCCAGTACTTTATTTCATTTTCCCACTATAAACTAAATGAGAACAAACCATCAGGAACCTCTCTGGTGGTTAATCTCACAGCATACAATCTGGCTGCGTTTAGGAGTATTATCCAAATGAAATGCAACCTAAGTAGCCTCTGCCCTAGGTTACCTTAATCAAAAAGCATTGGAATTTTATTTAGCAAATTACTTAGCATGTGTTGTGAATATTATCTGCTTGAAATCTCCACTGAAATAAAATCTGACCTGTGGCTCAAGGCTACTGTCTTGTTCCTACAATTAATTGTGAAAAACATTTGTCTTCCATGAGACTCCACTTGATTGCAAGATGGCATAACTCTGCCCTCAAAATGACCCAACTTGTGGCTGTTACTGGATCTGCTGATTGCTGATATGGAGCAGACTCTAAAGTTCCACACCTTTTTACACTAAATTCTGAGCCAGAAACAGACCTCTGTAGTATGAATCATTTAGACTAAACTGGAAGAAAGAGATCCATTTAAATGGCAAAATAGAGCTTGTCTGCCATCTAGTGTCCATATGGATAAAGACAACCCCTTAAAATAGTGTGTTGGAGGGTAAAGCATGCCACCTTACGCTGCTCTCTGCCTCAGTGTCCTCATAATCCCAATGTTTGGCAGAACACAGTCTGGCCAAAAACTGTGCTAAGCACAAATTACAGCATTGAAACTGATTTAATAGACAAACCACTGTCTAACACAACCACATTATACATTTTTCTGGAATTAAGACACACCCACAGCTAACATCAAACACTAGCTGTATGAGTAGGGCGTGTATACATAGCAGGTTGATCAGCAGGGAGCATTCACTGATGGGCCTTTGAGCAAGGCCCTTAATCCCCAGCTGCTCCAGCAGACCCTGCTTTCTTAATCACTTCTGTCCTTCACATCTGGCAAGAGGAGGTATCACTAAACCTAAAATCAACTGGCAATGAAAATGTTTCTTGGTCATCAACCAAATTTAAAAAAAGGCTACTTTGACAACTAACCCCCACTACCTAAACAACGCCTGCAAACCGATTGTCTGTATTATTAGAGAAAGCTATTTTTGCAAGTTTACTCATATTTGCCTGGTTTTGTACTCTGCAGTTCCATTAGGGGCTCCAGGCAAACAGTAATCCTGCGCTATATAAGCAGTTATGGAAATTGAATTGAATTAAATGTGCTGATCTAAAGTATGGAGTATAACCCTTTGGGGGTATTGGACTGAATAAACAAAGCACCCTGTGGACCTTCTTGCTGTCTTGAAAAGTTCTCTATTATTGCTTCTTTTTTAAGATCTGAGGTTTGCTCTACCAATAGTGTCTAGGGATTTAGCAATCATCTATGAACAGGGTTTCACTGGTCATCTGTGAACAGGGGCCTGAAATGCAATAATCAAAATTTTAGTTCTACCAACAGATAACCATTACAGTATATAACAGCAATATTTCTTTCTCATAATAAGAAAACGCATAAAATCTAGGTAGAATTACAATTCTATCTTTGATTGGTCACTAACTGCCGATAAGAAGCTGAATGGTTGCTTTTAATTTGAACTTGAACAGGAACATCCTAAGTAACGGGAAGGCTGGATGAAGAGCAGGTACTAAACAGATTAGGGTGATAGTCTCTAAAGTATAGTACCAATAATGCTTTGGATTCTTCAAAAGAGCATCAGTATTAAGCTTTAAGATGTGTAAACATTGACCCATTGATTACTGGGCGTGTTCCCTTTGGACTTGCACTGTAAGCTTACCTTTCTCATGATCTTCTCCTTGCATCACCCATAAGTGGAATAGGTTTCCCTATAGTGATCAGATAGAACCATAACACAAGTAAAAGCAAAATTTATACGATATACTTCCTAAAACAACTGAGTAAATTACGAGGACTTTTAAAGTTAACAGATATAAAACCTATGCAGTATTTTAGTTGAGTCTTTTCACAACCTTCATTTGTTACAACCTTCATTTGTTACACAGTTGGCTGTGAAAGTTGTAGGTCTGGCACCAACATGGCTGAATAACTGCTGAACTCTGGATAAACATGGCAATGTGACATGCGGCACTGAAAGACTGTTGCTAACATGCTCCTTCTGAGGGTCTGTCTAGAACCTAGGACAACAGTGTGAAAAAACTGGGTTAAATTTTATATAATTGAGCTATTGTGCTCAGTTACATTATATAGCATATGCATGTAATCATGCTCCTGTTTCAAGACATTAGTACTGTATTCTTCATAATTCAAGGCAAATTACACATATGTATTACGATGGCCAATATACTGATTGAAAGGTGTAGCCTGAAATTCCATCCCTGGCTCATCCGTGTGTATGGCGTTAAAATATTTTTTTGTGTTTCTTCCAGGCACTCAGATTACAGATCAAAAACAGGTGGTTAGGCAAGCTGGTGTTTTAAATTGCAATCTAGATTGTGTGAATATGTGTGTGTGTGTTGCTTGTGTTGCTTGTACTGGATGTAAATGTTGTTTACCTGCAAAGCCTGTAATTGATCAGTAGATGAAAATCATGGCCCAGTAATAAAAAAAAAACCTGTCAAGCAGAAAATTAAGGAATGAAATACATGCTGAACTTTCTTTTGTGTATATTTTCTCTGTTAAATAAACACAAATGGTCCCCAGTGTCTACAGACTTACAGGCACATTGGCATGCCTAGGCCCCCAGTGTATTACACACTTAGACAGACTGGCATGCCTAGGCCCCCAGTGTGTTACACACTCACACACAGACTGGCATGCCTAGGCCCCCAGTGTGTTACACACTCACACACAGACCTGCATGCCTAGGCCCCCAGTGTGTTACACACTCACACACAGACTGGCATGCCTAGGCTCCCAGTGTGTTACACACTTAGACAGACTGGCATGCCTAGGCCCCCAGTGTGTTACACACTCACACACAGACTGGCATGCCTAGGCTCCCAGTGTGTTACACACTCACACTCAGACTGGCATTCCTAGGCCCCCAGTGTGTTACACACTCACACACAGACCTGCATGCCTAGGCTCCCAGTGTGTTAAACACTCACAGACAGACTGGCATGCCTAGGCCCCACACACTGACAGACAGACTGGCATGCCTAGGCCCCCAGTGTGTTACACACTGACACACAGACTGGCATGCCTAGGCCCCCAGTGTGTTACACACTCACACACAGACATGCATGCCTAGGCCCCCAGTGTGTTACACACTCACACACAGACTGGCATTCCTAGGCCCCCAGTGTGTTGCACACTCACACACAGACTGGCATGCCTAGGCCCTCAGTGTGTTACACACTCATACACAGATTGGGATGCCTAGGCCCTCAGTGTGTTACACAGTCATACACAGATTGGGATGCCTAGGCCCCAGTGTGATACACACTGACAAACAGGCTACACAGAATGTAACTGGGCAGAGTCAGTTATCTAATCCTGAGTGAGGATAAAGAGAATAAAAAAGTAATCAATTCCAGAATCTTCTAATCCATAATGCAACTCAAGAGTCAGCACATAATACAGATGCTCACTGAAAATGACAAGTAATGGAATCCAGTCTAGTGTGGAAATCTGATTTGTTGTATTGTAATATGTACTCCTGACAACTTTTTAATTTTATTTATTTATTTATTTATTTATTCTTTTTGTTTTGCTTTTTTTTTATTTGCTTTCTACCTTCACCTTATCTTCCTGATCTGTAGTGTTTACTCTTGTTTGTATTGTAATTTGTTACTATTGAAAATAAAAATAAAAAACTATTAAACATAAATAAATCAAAAGGTATATAGGCAGTTAATGGGAATCTTAGGGTCAGGTATTTGACCCCGGAAGGGCAAAGGGTTTTTCACCACTACGCTAATGTCGCAGCCACCACTGTGTTTTGTACTGTGATGCCACGCCGTGGTGCCTGTGGATGAACTTCGCTTGTTAAACTAAATTGATCATTGGTAACACTTCATAATACTGTTCTGCAGTTGTTACTGAATAGGCAATAGTGAACAAATTATTATAGTAGTTTGCTGCTACTTCATTAGGAACTATTGAGTATTGCAGGTCTCATTGGGAATAATCTACTAACTATGGATTACTTCTAATAACTACTAGTTAATTACTCATCAAATGAACAGTGCTTTTTTTGGACTAACAGGAACTTACAGGCTACTGTTCTCAATGGTTTTTGGTATTTTTTTTCCTTTTGGAATAACAGGCTTGTTTGTTCCAACTTGTTTGTATGACATACAACTTATTCTACAAAATGTTACTGCTTAAAAGATTTATACAGTACCGACATTTTAATAGTTTTCCTCAATTCAGTCCATGAGCCAGTGTTCTTCAAACTGTTCTGACCAACTGAAGGGATGGTCAGTCAGAGACTCTTGTTTTGCCACATGATATCCTCTACCACATATTGTTGATCTTTTCGAAACATTAAGAAATTCATGTATGCATTCTAAATAAGGAATGAAGTCTTAATAATGACCTAAATAAAACTAATTGTAACTCATTAGTAATGAATGTAGTGTTACTGACTTCTTCAATAGTGTTACTAAAGATCAAGAACAGTATTATAAAGTGAAACACACTGTAACTCATTAGTAATGAATGTGGCATTACTGACTTCTTCAATAGGAGTTACTATAGACCAAGAACAGTATTATGAAGTGAAATAAACTGTAACTTATTAATAATGAATGTGGTGTTACTAAGCATCTATTTCTTTCACAAACATTTACTGAGTTCTTTTTAAGATGTTTATAAGAACAATGAATGTTAATGTTATTTGTTTCACTTAAACATTCATGTATTACTTCATGACACAACATCATAAGTTCATATTAAACATGTAGTTTGAAGCACATTTATTTTTATATTAACATCACAACTTATTTTTTTAAATCAAATTATTTTACATTGATTACACATCCATCCCATTAAAACTATTTACACGGGGTTTCTGATGTCATGTAACAAATGTCCAAGTGGTTCATCCTTGTGCTTTTGGCCCAGCCAGCAGGTCCACTCAATCAGTCTTTGTCACACTTGCTATAGCCACAGTGTATTGTGGATCAAATCGCCATTTTGGTTGTATACATTGCAAGAGCAAGCATTTGAGGCCGGCATTATCTCTGGTAAGATGGGACACTCGTGCGGTGTGAAAGGTTGTCATACTAAGGAACATAGTAGAAACAGTAGAGAGGTGGACCACAACATGAGTTTTTTTCAGTTTCCCACTTGGAAAAGAGGTTATGGACCGCAGTTAACGAAGAGGCTTCGGATGACCTGGGTCACAGCGGTGACAAAAAAAAAATTAGCAGTATTATCCTGAATGATATTATATAGCCTACCTCTACTCCTGTGTCGCTCAAGACTGGGAAGCAGTTGACAATCGGGGCAGGACACATTGTTTGGATACATTTATTATCTTACTTTAAAATTACTGTTTTACTGTGTTTGGCAAACGTTGCGACATTTGCGTTAATTGTTTGTTATAGTGGTTAATTGACTGATCTATCATGGAGAAGAGCAGCACAAACTTAGCTACAGGGACTGAAGTGCAAACCACTACTAAGCCCAGTAGCCCCAAGGGTTTCCTGGCACCGGTGACACTGCCTGGAAAGATGATGCAGCAGGAACTCTGCAGATGAGCTTGTGCATGGGATGATGCATTACCATTGGACGTCTTAAAAAAATGGAATGGAAGGTTGGAAGATTTAGACCAATTTGTTGCATTTAATGTGGCCGGATGCATTAAGTCAGTGGATTTTGGAGAGGTCGTGTGTGCCCAGTTACATCACTTTGCTGATGCCAGTGAAGGTGGATATGGAGCTGTGACATACTTGAAGATGTTGAATCAACAATGTCACATCCAGATTTCCTTTCTGCTTGGAAAGTTTAGAGTGACACCAGTGAAGGCCATACCTATTCCCCGTCTTGAGTGACAGCAGC
The DNA here is from genome assembly GCA_019775915.2 of Cyphomyrus plagiostoma. Lineage (NCBI taxonomy): Eukaryota > Metazoa > Chordata > Actinopteri > Osteoglossiformes > Mormyridae > Cyphomyrus > Cyphomyrus plagiostoma. The sequence goes on along the minus strand of JABFEA020000132.1, from coordinate 89,198 downwards.
AGTCATTGATGTGCGAATGGACTCTGTGAAGGAGGATCTGAATTTCAAGTTGGAGGATTCTATCTTCTGGATGGACAGCACCTCTGTTCTGAAGTATATTAGGGATGAAGATAACCGGTTTAACACATTTGTGGCTAACAGAATTTCTACCATCTGAGAGGCATCAGAACCATGACAGTGGAGAAATGTCTGTTCCAATGACAGTCCAGCAGATGATGCATAAAGGGAATTAAAGGTTGCAGACTTCCTGAAGAACAGCAGGTGGCTGGAAGGTCCTACATTTCTTTGGAGGCAGAAGGAGGACATGAGGACTGGTCTAACACTGTCTTGGGTATATCCTTGGGTCCTGATGGCCAAGAGGTCAAAAGGGAAGTAGCCTCAAATACCAATAGAATAGAATAAAATAGAATAGCCACTTTATTGCCATTCAGAGGATACATCTAACATAGAATATATATTAAAATATATTGAGCGCAGTATAGCAGCATAAAGCAGTGTACATCACCATATCGGATATATTGCACTACACCTTTTTTGAAAAACAGTTCCTGAAAGTGAAATGTGCATGGATGGGGAAGGGGTGGGGAGGCGCTGTCATGAGTTAATGTATGTGACTCATCTAAGCCTACTGACCAACTCATCAGTTACTTTTTTGAGTGCAGCAAGCTTAAAAGGCAGCTACTTGGTTTCTCAGGTTAAAAGCTATTCTGTTGGAGCAGGTTTGCCAGAGAAAGCAGCTGGGGGCACCTGTGATAAATCAATCAGAAGCAACCATTAAGAACTACAGTGCAGATTGCTGCATTGTCCTCTAAGAAGGCAACAGTGAGTGGCCAAAGTTCCATATACAGGCTGAACCCAGTCTTGGATGATGGATTATTGGGATTTGGGGGGAGGCTGAGCAGAGGAGAAATGCATAAGGAGACCAAAACTGTAGTTATCCTCTCCAAGGAGCATCATATCTCAATGCTCATCCTCAAGCATGTTCAACAGAGTCTGGGCCATGCAGGACATGTTCCCACATTGTCAGCTGTAAGGAAGAGGTTTTGGATTACCAAGGCGAATGCAGTTGTCAGGAAGATAATTGAATGAAGCATTTGTTGATGTAACAATGGACGACCGCTGGAACAAAAGATCCTCCAGAAATGAGAATTCTGCCTGATTTACCCTCTTTCACCAACACAGAAGTAGATTACTTCGGACCTGTGGAGGTGAGGAAAGGAAGAGAAACCTGCAAGCGGTATGGACCTATCTTGAGTTAGCAGCTTCCTTGGAAACAGATGCCTGCATCAATGTTTTGTGGTGCATTATAAGCTGGAGAGGGCAAGTAGCACCCCTGATATCTGACAATGGCACCAACTTCATTGTGGCAGACAGGGAACTGAAAGAGGCCCTAGCTGCACTTAACAATCACAGGACTGAAGGAGTCCTTTCACAAGCTGGAATTTGTTGGAGTTTTAACCCACTAGCAGGTTCACACCATGATGGTGTGTGAGAGAGTATGATCTGCTTGGTAAGAAGAACCCTTAGTTCTGTGCTGTGGCAGCAGACACTGGATGATGATGGCCTGCATATAGTGTTCTGCAAAATGGAATCTATCCTGAATGATCGACCACTTACACAGCTCTTGGACAATCCAAATGATTTGGAACCGCTCACTCCTAACCACCTACTTTTGCTCAAAGAAAAACCAGCATTGCCTCATGAAGTGTTTGAGCCTCATGACTTGTATGTGAGAAGGCGATGGAGACAGGTGCTATACCTCTCTGACTTGTTTTGGAAGCAATGGGTGTGGAAGTACCCACCCTTACTAGAGGCTAAGGTGGAATGAGGGAAACAAAAGGAGTTTGAAGGCTGGAGATGTTGTCGTAATTATGGATTCTTCTGTTCCTCGTGATTCCTGGCCACAAGCCAGAGATCTGGAGGTTTTTCCTTATAAGCAAGGCCTTGTACATTCTGTGAGGTTACAGACAAAATCTAGTGTGATCGAAAGACCTGTAACTAAACTTTGTTTGCTTCATGGGGTGTGAGACTGTGTGTGTGTGTGTGTGTGTGTGTGTGAGTGTGTGAGAGAGAGAGAGAGACTATACTGACTATAATGGGGTATATTGCAACATTTTGGTTCCTTTTGTTTTTATTTATTATGCCTGCATGCCATTAACAATTGAGGGCCGGTGTGCTGAAACCAAACGTTATGGGGAGGATTGTATATTTCTTTGTGTACACTAGGTGGTGTATGACATTAATTGGGTCATACAGGAATATAGGCAGCTTAATGGGAATGTTAGGGTTAGGTGTTTGACCCCGGAAAGGCAAAGGGTTTTTCACCACTATGCTACGCTATTGTCGGCACCACCACCGTGCACTATGATGCCACGCCATGGTTCATGTGGATGAACTTCCCTTGATAAAATAAATAGATCACTAGTTTGCAACCAAAGGCATGTCTACAGGCAGTGGTGTCTTAATAGTTAGGGAAGCCCACTTGTAATTGCAAGTTTGAATCCCCGACCAGCAAGACACCACTGAGGTACCCTGAGAAAGGTACTGCCCCCAAGCACTGCTCCCCAGATGCTGAATTAGCTGCCCCCTGCTATGTCACAACATCATATATGGGTTAAATGCAGAGGATGCATTTCTGTGCTGTGGTGTGTCAACAACAATGATCACTAAATTCTAAAGCAGTGGTGTGTTAATAGCATGTAATGTCAGTGAGACTAATAACATGTAAGTCTATAGCACATCAGCCAGTTCATTCTTGGGGCCAAAGCACCTCAATAGGTCAGTTAGAGCAAACTCCTTTACATTCCATTTCTCTGAAAAGATGTCAACTCCATGTTTTATTTATAAGGAAATTTGTACATTTCAAATATATACCAGTCATTTAAAATCGGATATTAAACTTCTCTGTAGCTAGATTTTTGGCTACTGTGTACAGAATCACAGCCTGGTGAGTTTGTACTCTGGAGGATTTTCTGTGGAGTGACATACTGAATAAATAGATTATGTCTGGGTATTGTATTAAGATCCTGAAAATTAAATTGGATTTACTCATCAGATTAACTGGACTTTAGCTGTGGGTTTGACTTCTGTGTAATGTTTATAAATATTTATACTGGGTTTAACAGGATTTATCACAAAGCTAGAAGACTGGACCTACATTTCGGATCAGAACTATAAACTGGGCTGTTATTTGCTAGTTGTGAACTGAAGCCCCTTGAAGGGTGAGGGGAATGGAGCCAGTGAAGGAGCCAGTGATGAGGGACGACATGGGGCCTTAGAGGTATTCACAGGTATGCTGTAGAGTCATTCAGAGGAGATGGGACCACAGAGTTCATCAGTTCAGTACGTTTACATGCACATGTTAGTTTGTCCGACTGAAATCGCACTGAATCTAATTTCTCGAAGTCAGACACCCAGATAATGCGATCGTGATTCAGTTTTGTCCTGTATGTACACGCTCAATCATTCAAACTGGCCTAGGCATTCTGCACATGCTCCACATTATTCAATAATCAGTATTTTGAAGAAAAACTTAATCCAGTATTCATTGATTCTTATGTTTCTGTGTTTTTGTGTCATCCAGATGAGTTTTAAAATTTCTCATTCAAGATTAACAAGCAGTTCATCAGCCTACATGGGATTAATGCAAAACAGGTTTATTTTAGTGTGCTGACGGTCCCGTAGGTAAGACTTTTACCTGCTCGTTACCTTCCTGCTTGCGATTTACATCTCCTCCGCTTACTCTGACTTCGTCCTGATGTCAAAGGGTATGCAGTTATGATTGCTGTCTGCACTTCATGTCTGCATTGTGATGGACTAGCATTTTGAATAGTGTTTGCCTGCATTGTGCACTGTGTAGGCTGTGATCTAGCAGTAGTGAACCATTTCTTCCTCCCCTCAGTCTGACTTCTTCCTGATTGAAGTGCACTTTTCCTGCAAGAAGCTGGTTTAACATAAAACTAAGGGAAAGAGGTTTTAAGAGTCCTTTTGTTTTGATGGATCTGGGCCTCAGATCCTGTTTTGAGTTTTGGCTGGACTGTCAGCTCTCTGCTAATACAAGATCAGTGTAGCTGTCATTTTGGATATGAAAGTAGGTCAAACGAGGCCTCAGAGTGTTGTCACTTCAATGAGGGGCTTTTTTAAAATCATGCCATAGTGTTACAGAACAGTGCTGGAAGCTTTGGCTTCAGCTCATAATACAGCGTTTTCTGTCACTTACAGTTTCTCTGTCTATATGCCACAGATTAAAATTAAAAGGTAAAACATAAGCTGGTCTCCATCTAGGAACCCCCAGAAAGCAATGGCTGTATATTTATTTTATACTTATTTATCTTATATTTTATAATTAATAATTTTCATGTTCATGATATCGATTTTAAGTTTGCAGTTTTAGCAACTGCAATTGTATATAGCAAGTTTGGCTAATACTGTACACTGGTTTCCACAATAATTTACATTGTTATGGGTCATGGAGTTGCGCAGAGTATCCATTTTGATAGCACTCACCTATGTTTTGTAGTTCACAATTTTTTTAGGTTAATGAGCAAGACTTCATGTTGATTTCATATTCTACTTTTATATAGTTTCACACCTATTCAACTGAGTTATCAGTTGGTTATCAGTTCATCTGCACCAATACTTAAAGTCATCATATCTGTTGTATCTTTATTTGATTGTTTTATGTTGAATTAATGGAAATTTGATTTAATGTAAAAGGGGACAGATTGCTATATATAAATGTAGTCTAATTAAGTAATTACTAGTTGACGAATAATTAGTATATCAAATCTTACTTTTTAAAATTTGAGACGATTTGCAGAAACTGCCAGTAGGTGGCCCTGTTAATAATATTCTGCGTTAACTAAAGATAAAAGTTGATGTGCGTATATAGATTAACGGACGTTTGCATTTATTGTGACTAAGTTTGTTATATCTATTGATAAAGTACTGAAACTAGAAATCGGCTGGGTCATTCCTTTTATATAAAGAAACTGCAACAGTATTAGCCGACAACAGATCAAAGTCCAGTCAAGCCGTTTGGAGAGGCAACCACCATGTTCCCAGTCAAAAACCTAGGCTATGAGGTGAAGGATGTCACTCTCTCGCAGTGATGTCAAAGCAGCGAACTGCAGTCAGCATTGCACATGCTCACTAATACCTCACATGTTCTGTTATTTAAATTACAGAGCAATTTCAGCTTGTTTTCCATCTCTAGGATACATACAGTAATTTCTGCCAGTGAATTCAACAAGATAAACATAAATACAGATACATATTTTATGAATATAATAATCAAGCAATTGGAAAGTGAAGAATTACAAAAGATGATGCAAAAATCAAAATATTAAATCAAGTTTGTTCCTTAGATACAAATATTTTTAGAGTGTGAAAAGGAAGTATGAACATAACAACAAATTAATCATATAATGGCAGTTAAGCAGAGTTTTGAAGTATGTAGTTAGCATGTGTAGCATATCCACAGAATAAGGCTTGACAGTATCTGTGCTCTAGGCTTGGGGAATCATGTGACTTGCCTGTATCCCTGCCACCAGGGTTCAGGGAAGATGGGCTCCAGGAGAGACTCGCAAGCCATTGTATAGAACCCCTTAAGCACTGGTCTCTGGTTGATTTTTACTGTTCAAGCTCTTTACTATTTCTAATCTTACATATATATACATATATGCCTAAATAATTTTGATAAATGTATGTATTCCAGAAGTGCAAATGAACACATACATACATAACAACATCAATTCTGTACTAAACCTTCACCAGAGCTAGCCTCAAACACACACCCTCTGTACAATTGATCTCACAGACACGATTTCCACACTTGTGTCTGTTGCATACTGATATACAGTATATACTCTGTACATTTGTGTGTCTGTGTGACCCACAGACACACATAGTACCTGGGTTTGTCTGTCTCAGATGCACACCCCCCACCACATCTGGCGTGAGGGTATTTAACCAAACACAAATGCATGTCTCTCTATCCAGCTAATCCGAGGTGACATTTTCGGTCTTTATCAGATTACCTCCCTCTGATATTGGGGCGAGGGTGGGGGGGGGATATGCTTTTGCTGTGTACATATTTGTCCATCTTACAGAGTAATGATGGCACCATTATAATGGCAGACAAAGATTATAGTATACATCATAACTACCATCGAGGGTGTTACAAAGATACTGCCATGAAATACCCACACAGGCTCATAAATGTGACACCCTACACCCCACCATGGCTCTGTCAGGGTTTTATGTTTAAGATAAATATACAGCCCCTATCGCCTTTACGGTATAGTGAGTATGTGTTAGCTCTCTCTAGTCACCATTAGGGTATACTGAGTATGTGTTAGCACTCTCTAGTCACCTTTAGGGTATAGTGAGTATGTGTTAGCTCTCTCTAGTCACCATTAGGGTATACTGAGTATGTGTTAGCGCTCTCTAGTCACCTTTAGGGTATACTGAGTATGTGTTAGCTCTCTCTAGTCACCTTTAGGGTATACTGAGTATGTGTTAGCGCTCTCTAGTCACCTTTAGGGTATACTGAGTATGTGTTGGCTCTTGCTAGTGACCTTTAGTGTATACTGAGTATGTGTTGGCTCTCGCTAGTGACCTTTAGTGTATACTGAGTATGTGTTGGCTCTCGCTAGTGACCTTTAGGGTATACTGAGTATGTGTTGGCTCTCGCTAGTGACCTTTAGGGTATACTGAGTATGTTTTGGCTCTTGCTAGCTACAGTTGGAGAATGTTGAGTATGTGTTAGCTCTTGCTAGATACTGTTGAGCTGCATACATGTTCTCTCTCCCAAGGACTAGTACCTTTCTGTCCCTGTAAAATATTAAAAGGAATGTGGTCTAAAAAAAACAGATCAGTTTGCAGCATGAAGTTGCACAAATGGTCTCTCACTGCATCTATTTTAGTGTTTTTTGGTATAGATATTACCTGGCAGATCATAGGACTGCCCTAATGAATGCTGAATCCCAGAACATGCAGTTCATCTCTTCTGGGACTGCTCCATCTTACAGAAGCTGGAGGTTCTGTAAGTTCTTTTATTCTGCAAGCCTTAGCCATTTTCACTTCCATTATCAACTGACAGCACCGTGCCCCACGCCATGCAGAACCTCCTGTAGCGCAATATGCAGTTTGCTTTATTTAATTTTTGTCCAAAATGTTGACAATATACAGCATCATGATGTAAACAAAAATGCAATTAAAAACCTATTTTCAAGCAACAGAGAAAACAAATACAAACATTTGCAGACAATCATTATTTCCTATAATTTCACAGATCATCCAAACCCACAAGAACTGGGATAATGAGTTGAATTCAGTTTGTCTAATGGTTTTCTTGGCACTGTTTATGTTCCTGTAACCTGTCTATCTTCCCATCCAATGTATTAGTGCTTTGTCTCCTAATTCACAGTGTATTAAAATACAGTCCTATAAAAATATCTTTTGACTCTACATCAAATTTTCTAACAATTAATACATGAACTGTACATGAAAATAGATAAATATCATTTTCACATGAAGTACAAAAGTCATAGAAAGTTTCTGTCTGCAAGATACATGAGTAGCTGCAGAATCATTATGACACGTGGCACCGTAATGTCCCTCTGGTTGGCTGGATGAAGGCTATACCGTGTCATGTGATCTGTTTGGCCCGCCTCTATCTGCGCCGACAGTCATTCTTGCTGCAGGTGGCTTGGCGCTCTATGCGCCAGGTTCCTTCCTCATAGGTGCAGTAGCAGATTGTGCACTCATCCATCTTCACCTCCCGGCCTGCTGGGATCACTGCTGTGTCTGCAAAGCAGTTTGGCCCTGGAAACATGAGGACAGGCTGTATGACCAGAATATCATACTTTCATGCAGTGCTTTGGTGGTGTTTTTGTAATTTTGTGAGTGAAAGTAATTAATTCATTGTTCACCACAACAAAATGCATTTAACCCAGATGTGACATAGCAGGTGCCAGCTATTATTCAGCATCCAGGGAGCAGCACTTGGGGACAGTACCTTGCTCAGAGTACGTCAGTGGTACCCGGCTGGTCATGTATTCAAACCAGCAACCTTCTGTTCATAAGCACAATTCCGTTATCATTAGGCTACCACTGCCTAAGGCTAGAAAGCACTAACTTAGGGACGGTAATTAAAAAGCAATCCAAAGGCTAGTCTTAAATATTCTATTTTGTGTAAATCACCAAGGCAGATGACTATGTCTATGCACTTGAGTCTATCAGTATAGAATAATCGTGCCTGAACGGTTTACAATGGGTCTGGGTGTATTTAAATGGGCCATGATGTATCTATATAGGCATGATAAAGCAGTAGCAATACCACATCTTGTCTGCCATAGCTGTAGTATTTTTGAAACCCTATCACAGAAACAGCTTCTAATCTATTGCGACACAGGAGTCCTTTCCTAGTCGCAGCATGTTGGGGACTTCAAATTGTAGTTATTTGCACACAAATGATTTAAGGCATGAAAAAATTAACTTTATTGATTTTTAGGGGGAAATTCCAGAAATCTCCATAATGAATTTCTCAATTTTTCTCTTTCAAAAGCATAACTACTTTTGTGACACTGTTCAATTATTGAGAAATTAATTTGAGACATGCCGTTGACTTGTGTTGTAGTTAAAAAGTATAAAAATGTAGAATATAGTCAGACTTCTAAAGCTGTCTGTCTTTTTAAATCCTCAATTACTTCAGTGGTTATGTAATGATGCCAATATTTTTTTAAACTTCTGTTGCTTATTCATTTGGGGATTTTTTGACACAAAAAACCGTAATTTTAACGACGTTTTCTGTATTGAAGACCTCGTGATGATAAATTAACAAAGTGCTGTGGTCTTATGCATTAGTCGTGTACTTTGAATCAAATTGTAAGATGAGAGTGCCAGGAAAATATACTGATACGTAAAATTAACCAATGGAGAGTGTACAGCCTCTTCTATGTACAAAATACTAATTTGTGAGCAATTGACTCACATGGTTGCAATCTAGTTTGCGCTTGTTCAATAGGCTGAAATAATTAAGGTAATTAATGTTTGTTCACTGACAGAGCCTCTGTAGAGAGACTTTAGTTCCTACATCTCTCAACCATCTCAGAAAAATTACAACCATGGCTGGTTCAGTGGGTACTGTGGTTACCATACCTTTACAGAGATGGTGGTCGGAATCCTATCCATGCTTTGTGTGTGTGATTTTGTGTGTGTGTGTGTGTGTGTGGGTGTGTAGAGTGTGCTTATTATTCCTGTCTTATTTGTGTTTCCTCCTGCAGACTGAGGACATAGGTGAATTAGTGTCTCTAAATTGGACTGGAATAGTGATTGAATATTGCATGCCTTGTGATGTGACTGGCAACCCATTTGGGGTTGTACTTGGATGATACTGTACATGTTCCATCATTGTAATTAACATTTTGATTAAAACATCCTGCCCTATTCTGGAAACCGGATGAAGGATAATTTACTATAATGACAGTATAGGTAATTCATTGAGAAACAGACACACAGTTTAATATACATAATACTCTGACCAAAACCAAACCATCATAATAAAGATGTACTGTATGTATATGTGCAAAGATCCTTTGTGCAGTGCTTTGTGCATCAGTAATTCATTAGTTCTTTGGTGAAAAAAAAGTTATTTTTTTGAAGAGGAAAAATAATAATCCAACCCCCCCCCCACACCAGCACCACACACACACAGTTTTTAAAATTTTGCACCCAAACATCTAAAACCTTAGGTTAAGATTATGACATAAGTGGTGAGTGGATGGCATAGTTACTCTGGGTAGCACTGCTATCACTGACCAGTGGAGCCTGGGGGGGTTTATTCAACGTATTCATTTCACTGTAAAAAAGACAGAAACTCACCTTCATTGAGTGTTATTTACAGATATTCACCATAGTACCATTATTAATATATCTATGCTAACTGTGGGGAAGGAGGTGTGTTTTACATAGCTATAGGCATAAATACATCATTACTGGCCGTTACATCTTGTATGCAATTTCAACCCAAAATACTCTGACCTCCATTAAGATTGTTTGTTTGTTTGTTTGTTTGTCGGGTCTGTCCTCCACCCTGTCGAATAATTTGACTATCCCCAGGTTCTTTATCGGGTCTCTCCTCCACCCTGTCCAATAATTTGACTCTCCCCAGGCTCTTTATCAGGTCTCTCCTATAAAGAGAAGGCAATTTTTTGAAGTGTTGCAAAGATTATGCTGCCCTGACCATGCTACTTGGTCCTGATAATGGGAGCTTCTCTGTGGCAAAAACAGCTGCTTTCTGGACCTGGTCACATTGTTGCTTTGATATACAAGCATTACACTTAAAAGCTGATACATGTAACATAGCTATTATAGGGAACCAATGTCATGCAAAACTGGAATTGGAGTCTTTGACAGACCATAGCTCAGGGTACACACATACTTTGATGAACCAGATGGAAATTATGTTAATATTCTAAATTACATCAGCTATATTTCTACTGAATGGAACTGACAATGAACAAAGGAACTATGGAAGCCCATTAATTTTTTGAAAGTTAATACAGTGCTAATTTTAGTGGTGTAATTAACAGTGTCGATGGAGTGTGATGAAAATGCCCTTACATTCTTTATCAGTACTCGTGCTCCACTGTGTAAATGAGAAGTAGGAGTACCCTATGATCTAGCTACATGTTGGAATAGTTCCCAAAAGAAATAAAAATTGCAGGAACCATCTCTATCCATAATTTTCTTATTGATAAAATAATGTTCATAGTCAGGTAGATGGCATTAAAAGTGAACATAATACATTCATAAAAATCAACAATCTACCCAATTTAAGTAGGCTGACATAAAGGATTCTAAATATTATGTTAAGTTCATTTCCCTAGTATAGATCCCTAGTATAGCCCTAACCAGATACACTGTAATGCCTGGTCAAAAATCCCTGACCCTGCAGTACCCACACACACACAGCTTTGTAATTATATCTTTTATGGTGACTCTCCATTCATTTCTATGGGGAAAACTGTAATCCCAACGTGACGACCTTAACCCCTACACAGCCATAACCTTAACCATAAGTAACCAAATAAAACAGGTGACTTTTGGAATTTTTAGTTTTTTGATTGCACTCACAGATGATTGTGGGGAAAAATGCCCCCCACAACGTCAAACAGTTATTGACATCCGCACAATAATGGCGCAGATGTCCACGCTAATCTACGGCAATAGTGGCACGGATGTCCGCACTAATCTACAGCAACTGGGAAAACGGCAATAATGGCGTTGATGTCCGTGCTAACGTATGACAATAATGGCACAGATGTCCACACTAATCTACGGCAATGGAGAAGACTGTATTGGTGTAGATGTCCTCACTAATCTACAGCGGTAGGGAAAACGGTAATGGCGCGGATATCTGAGGTAATCTATGACAATGGGGGAAAAGTAAAATCCCCTCGGTATCATTAGGAATGGAGATAATCTTTATGGTATTCCTGCAGGGATGGTAATAACGTGGGGATAGTTTTCATGCATGCAGGGATGGGGTAGGGACAGTTTAGATGTTTGCAGGGCAGACGGGGTTGGTCATGGATATCATCTACGCTCAGCTCACTACTATAGATAGCAAAACTAACAGTTTTATTTAGTAGAATTCAAATTCTTAACACATACAGATTTATCCATTTAAGCACATTTAAAGAAGTAATTCACATCATGGCTTCTCTGAAATGCAGTTCCTGGATTAACAGAGTTTCACCTTGGATTCAGCCTGCAGCCTTTGCACACCCTCCTTTTCTCATTACTTTCTATGTCTATGAGCACATCTGTGATTGTGACATTTTTGTATTGGTCTGCCTTTCACCACAGCCCTGCCTTGCTGTGAGGAGGAGTGTAAAACCTGGGCAGTGGATAGCTGAGTATGCCAGACTGACCTGCTGTAATCTTGGTTTTTTTAAATGGTTCACCGAGGCGCATTACAGTGACATAGGGAAATTAAGACAGGCCTTCAGATAATCTGAAGTGAAGCCCCTTTAAGGCCCATGTAATGTATTCTGTCCTGGAGCTAGAATATTCTCCTGAGACCCTACTCATTCATTTATATCTATTGTAGTGGACATTTTATTTTCACTGATGTTAGGAAATGTATTTATTCCTGTTGTGCACTAAAGATGACGTGTGAAATTAAAAATTAAAATAAATTTGAAAAAAATTTAAATTGTAAGATGTCTTATTTCCTCCAAAGACACAAAACCTAAAATTGTAGAACACTTTTTTTCCTTGGGTCTCAGGAGGAATCATATTGTTTCCTGCACACAAAAGAGCTAGATGTCTGCATTCAGGAGGAAGTGGGCCCATCAAGGGGAGTACTGTTACGGGATTAACATACTAACAGATTATTTTTCTACCATCTCTACAGTTGCTGCAGTAAATTGTGTTGTGTACCGTTTGAAACATTATTTTTCGGTTTGGTATGCACAATGAAGATGAATATATTTATTGACACTGGCAGAACCTAAATTCACAAGTAGATGTTCACAAGAAACATTATGGTAATTGTTGCTGTGAGTTGGTTATGGCCCGTGCTGGTTACTCAGTCATAATAGGCAGTTTTCAAACATTTTGGTTTCCCAGTAAATTACACTAGCACCTAAAAAAGAGCAGTTGATAAGACCAAGACTGTCAGCTAGAAACACGTCCAACATGCATTTGAAATGACATCATGCAAGTGTGTGTATGACTGGAGAAAGTCAGAAACTGTGTAGTTTCCCTATGGCACTTTGGCTGGGTAAAAAAAAAAAATCATGGTTATAGGGAGTGATGCATCAAAATTTTGGCAATCAATAATTTTTGATTTCGGCTGAAACACTTTTTGAAGGCTGAAATTGCTGACCAAAATTGTGACACTAGAACATTCAGCATTTTTTCAACCTTGTTCTAACTGCCAGCTGCAATGTACTTCGGTGTATGACACCTTTTGTTTTCACTAATAGGCCATCGTGTTAAAATAATGCCCATCCATCAAGAAAACAGTTCAGGCTTAGCTGGCAGTATATTGCTGTTTCAACTAACACTATGCTGTTCAACTAACACTATTTCATTCTTCCTGGATGGATCCAGATGTGTAGTATTATGCTGAAGCACCATCACTGACTCTTAATGTCATTCAAAGTCAGCATCACTGTGTGCTGATAATGCAGCCACTGACAAATTCTTACACCTCACATTCAACGCCATATACCCAGAATCCATTTTGTATTTAAAGAGGAACTCACCACTCTTGCAAATGGGGCAGCACTGATCGGGTTCATATTCTGGGTCCACACATTCTGTCTGAGGACAGGCTGCTACAGTACATAGAACCTCTCCACTGGGTTCACAGCGGCACTTCTCACAAGGGGAGACCTGTGTACACAGAAACAAACCCATTCACAGACACACAACAAAGTATACAGTGTTAGAGACCAGATGAATTCACATGTGTGAAAGCCTAACATACAAAACCCTACATACAGTATATACCTGTTACTACATTAATATTCAACACAGGCAATGCCACCTTATGTGTCACTAGGCTTGGGCGGTATTTATTTTTATGAACTGTCATACGTTCTAGACATTAACCCTGGCATACGATATATGACAGTATTAAAAAAAAAAATCTAAAACATGCAGGCTACTGTTAACTCTGGAATCAGAGATAGCCTAAAGGGGCTCATCAATGTGGAAGCTGAGCACTATGGAAATGAGGAGACAACTCCTTGTTGAACATTTAAAAATATCACCCTTTGTTTATTGACACCACTGTCACTGCCTGATTTGTGGCTGCACGCACACTAGGTTTCATGCATGTAGTGCATGCTCCAGTTTACAGTGTATTCACGTCACATTTTGTTTTTGTGGCATTAACTTACACATGTTATTATGAGGCTCCACTTACCACTTACACTGTGCACTACATCACCTCAAATACAGCATCTCTGCATCAGATTCATAGAAAGAGGAGCATCTATATTTTTATGGTATTCAAAATAATACCTTTGGAGTTTCTAAATACTGTGGTATACTGTAATACCTAGGGGTGGGAAAAATTTTGATTCTTATGATTAATCAATTAATTCTAAAATGCTTCAATTTATTATAACAAACAATACCGTTGATTTAAATCAGTAAAATAGTCGATAGATTAATCTATAGAATAATAGTTTACTGCCAGCCCTAAAATAAATTAAATTAAATTAAAGCAAACAATATAAAGAGAACTGATATTATTGGATGTTACCTGCTGTCAGTTATGAAAATATTGTTAATTATCTGTTTTTTCACACATGGCGGGTAACACTGAAACAAATGAAGTCAACAAAGTCTAAGTATAATTTATTTCTGAATACATTTTATGCTTAATGTATATTGTTCCTTGTTATCTTATTTTCACCATGCAATGGTAACTTAAGCAAGTAATGATAATAATAATCAATACTTTATTGATCCCCATTGGGAAACAGTCTTTTTTATGCCTCCCTCAACTTGCTGTTTTTGTAGAGTAAGTTTTGTAAACTTACTCTACAATATTTTTGTAAGTTTGTTTTTAAGTAAGTAGGCTATACCTATATGCTCCTCAAATTAAAAAAAATGGCATACATGCCTTTTGGCCTTTCTGTAGTGGTTTTCACAATTTGTTTCCAGTGACAGCATTTGTAAATTTAAAATTCCAGTTAGAGCTTTTTAAACGTTTCTCCAAAAATATAAACCTGCAACATAGTACTTCATATCTCAACTCTATTGGTTTAATATTTAATTGGAATTGAATTGAATTGGATGGAATAGATTCAACCTGGGGCATCTAATACCCAGCACTAATAATATTGTCATACCACCCACTCTAACATGTCGCAATGTATGCATAACCACCACAGTTCCTCTTACAACTGAATCTTTACCTAATGGACATAGGTCCTATTACACATCACTTGAACTAATAACGTAATGTCCCTATAAGTTACTTGCAGTTCAATGTAATGATACTGATAAAGGATTGGGAAATTATCAATAAACAAGATTTGGGCTCCTCTATGTGATATATGGAATTTAAACATGTCTGTGTGCACATGTACACCCACACAGACCAGTACTCGTATCTTAATAGGGACCATCCATTCATTTCTGTGGGCATTAATCCCAACCTGTGGGCATTAAAACTTAATCCCAACCTTGACAGTCTTAACCCCTACCCAGCCGTAACCTTAACCATAAGTAACCAAACAAAATACTTTTGGCATACTTAGGTTTTTGTTTGCAGTCACAGATTTTGATAAAGTTGAATTTCACCTTGGGGGACTGAAAAAATGGTCCACACAATGTCAAAATAACAGGTTTTTAATCACGTTATGGGGACATTTTGTCCCCACAATGTAATGTATACCTGGACTACACACACACACAGCTGCTCATTGGATCTGGGACACAGTAGTGACAATGTGAAAACAAGGGCGTTCATGTCCTCTTGTGCCAGCAAACAGACCAGTGGGACTGAGGGCCTTGCTCCTCATGAGATAGTAGTTTACAGAGCGGAACATCTACGCTGCAGTACAGCATGACAGCATATTCCCCTTTCCACTGCCATAATGATATAAATAGGAAAGAGTATTGTCTTCTGTTGCTACAACCCACCTGTTGAAGTTGCATTACAGAATGTTCCTATATCCCCAATCTCTTATCTGTTCATTTGTCCTCTGTAGTGGCCTTCGTACATGCAGACCAATCCACAGTCCAGCTTTTTGCAGAGTGGTTTGGGGTGGGGAGATGTAATTGCATGTTTCTACATTAATGACATGTGATACACTTCAACAGCACTTAAATTAAGGCTCAGACTTCCCAAGCCAGAGGGTACAAGTAACAGACACAGAGTAGTACCATGATTGCCGCCATCTCAGTATTTCTGTACCCACTGCACCCACTCTTAAAGTCAGAAGTCAGTTCCATTGTGTGGAATAAAACTTAAAGCCCAGATCCAACCTACTGCACACTGAATTCCAGGCATCTATGTGATTGGCTCTTGTGTAATTATACCAGCCTAATGAGGTGAGACAGGTGTTGCCAGAAGGTTATCATTAGCCTTGTTTTTTTTAGGTAAATCAATCTCCATATGGCAGACTGACATCCATGACCAGTATTAAAATTCCTGTTTTTGGCTACAAAACATAAATTTGCTTTTATTAGCATTGGTAATATAAACATAGCAATTCAGTTAATTCATTTTTGAATTTCTTCATTTTCACAGGAATGGGTCCAACACAAAGTAGAAGCAATAAAAAATGGATTCAGCTTGGTGATGGAGAAAAATAATTACAATGTGGTGAACTGGATTGGTGCTTCGCTGATAAAAAGAACAAATAGTAAGGAAGAGTCTTGACATCAGCAGTCAGAATGAGTGATTTAAGGTATTATGTAGAAAGTGTATGTAAATATCTCAAACGCATCAGCAGAAGTTCCCTATAGTCATAGTGCTCACAGTTATTAAGCAGTCCTTCATTTCAGTATTTTCCTTTGGGTTTGCTTTTAGGCACACAGTGTTCCATTAGTCATTTTGATGAGCAGGTACATATGAACAAATTTATAAGAATTAACACTGTCTAACAAGGATTAATAGTAAACTTAATGGTGCTGTTTATAAGCACTGCTACATTACATAATGAGTGAATTTATTTTACTCAAAATTCAACATATGTTTAGATGATGTGCGGGAGACTAACAGATCAACAACCATAAGAGCACACAGAAGTTCGGGTTAATTATTCAGTAAGGCCTCAATCAGTGAAGTTCCTATTAACTAAAAACTGGACAAAAAGATATGTTTATTGTCCCTCATATATCCAGCAATACAAATGATTCTTAAGATTACGGTAATTTGTTTATGAGTAATTACCAGCAGTGGCACAAATAAAGCTGGGGTAACCATTGAGCCCTGGGGAACTTCTACTGAGAGATGCTATAAAGATTGTCCCCTTTTAATTATCTTGAAGGAAGAGTTGAAAATAAAGCCCAGCTAGGGTACAACAATATCATTGCTACCCATGATGATCAGGTTGAACATAAAGGTCTGACGCCCAACCAAACTGAAAGGAGAAGAGAAACAGAGCCTTAGAATCAAAGGCTATGGGCCAGTAATTAAACTTGTTTAAGGACATGTAAACCTCAGGAAAGCCCCTACCATGGAAATTGTGGGAAAGGGTACTTTAGCAAAAAATATTGTATTTGTTTTGGGTGTGAACATCAGCTCAATCCAATGGTAGAGGGAGAAGAGCAGCTAAATAATGAAATAGAAAGTGAGGCAGTTATCAAGGATACTATATACAATGAGCAGGGACACTATATCACTACTACTTGATTACTTTGTGTGACATGATATAATAATAATAATAATAATAATAATAATAATGCATAGGTAAACCGGGGTTACAGATGTTGGGCAGTGACAGTATTTTGGAATACCAAGTTGAGTGCTCTAATGGTGAAATGGGTAGAAGATAAAGTGAGGTATGTTTTCTCTGTGAGCCATGTGCATTTAAGAAGGTTAATCCAGCTACGCCTAACCCTACAGTATATATATATTGCTCCTCTCATGGTGTCACCAGAATACAGCTATCAAAAGAACATGTTTATACTAAAAGTCTCAGCTCAATTTACAGTAGAAGACAAGCAAGCAAGCAATTTCTGATGCTCTAATGAAAATAGGAACCCTTTGTTGATTAGCCGGGCCTTCATCTCCTTGTGACAAATAGCTAGGTAGGGTGCAGAGGATGTGTATGTCACCAAATCTGTGCAGACATTTAATTACTTAGCTTGTTTGTTATAATTTAATATAGTTTTCTTGTTATAATAGCAAATATACATTGAAAAACTTATGTTCAATGATATGGATATTTTCAGAAAGCTAATATATATTGTGCTACAGTGGTACCTCAGTTCTCAAACTCACTAGAACTTGAATTTCTTGAAAATTGAAAAAACTAGTATGACCTAGAACTCGATCTGAATATCAGAAGTCAAACCGTGAACGCTGACCTACTGTAATATAAATTGTACTTGCAGTCATACTGCAATGCAATTCTTACTTGAATGTCTTCTTCACAGACTGGACTATTAACCAAATAAAGCAGCGCAACATTACAGTAACTAACAATAAATAAACCACTAACTTACAGGTACTATTACCGCATTTATGCCATTTATTTAAACTTTATTTTACCAGGTAAATTAACTGAAAACCAGTACTCACTCCTTTACGTGATATTCTGGAGAAAAAGCTGATTACACATCCGAACTGCCTGGGATACAAACGTCAAGCATGTAACTAAACGCTTCAGCCAATAAGGACAAAGGTGTGTCATCACGGAGGTCATCAGTTTGTGCAGCCGGGTGAGAGGTCGCAATACATCTAACCGTAATGTATTGCGTCAGGATCAGAATGCGTTGCTTTAACCCAGCACTGTAAGCAAGTGTAACGCACTCAATGACCAGACTGGGGAAACAAACTGAAATGTGGACTTAATACAGATTACTGATGACAACAACCAGAAACAGCTGATCACATGCGGATCCCACACGAGGTTAACGAGGGGGCGTGGCACACAGAAGGAGCGGATGATTAGGGCAGGACAGGGGTAATGTTGGGATAAGATCTTTATCGTTTTGGAAGCCATTAAGAAAAAAAATGCTCTTGTTCTATCCTGTTCATTTTGCGTTTAAATGCTTAAACATATTCAGGTGTAATTTTTTTGGGGGTGGGAACCAATTAATTGGTTTTCCATTATTTCTTATGGGAAAAATTCGATCAGAATTCAAACTTTTCAGGATTCGATCCGGAGTCCAGAACAGATTAAGTTTGTGAACCGAGGTACCACTGTATTTTAATAGCTCCTTAATTTACAAATTATTGATATTAAAATTCTCACTTATAAACATCTAAAGAACCTTCTGTATTTCAAAATGTTATTTGTTATCCAAACATTTTTGTTCATATATGGCTTGAATCCAGAAATAAAATTCTCAGAACCTGTCCTTCAATTAAAAGTGAATTATTTGCCTTGTTGTATGTAATGACACTACTTAATATTTTGATATTTCTTTTAGTAGAAATTAGTAAAAAAAAAAACATCATGGTATACAACACTTGTTAGTGCATTATAAAGCAGGCAGCATTCTTAGTTTGTGTATGTTTGTTTTTTTATGAATTTTCTTTGGTCCATAATGTGTAGTAACAGTGTTTCCAACTTATGAATTTTTCTTTTCTTAAACAATTTTAGGGAACAAATTGTATTCATAAATCAATTGATGGTTATACGTTGTTTCAAAATTTGAAACTGATGATACAGCCTGAAGCGGGGTAATCAGATCTCTCCCAGGCTGTGATCATGTATCTATCTGGTCTGGTCAATGCCACAGTACAAATATAATTTAAGAAGAAGCCACTTACCACATCTTGTCATTTGGGTAATTAAAACAATTACATATAACTCCCTCATGCAGACTGGTCTCCCTTAAGCTACTCTAAGAACCATCTTTTAACACTGGAGCAAATGTGTCTGTTGGCACTGATTAAACTGCAAGTCTCCAAATACCATCAGATAATATAATATATTTCAAAAACATACTTTGAAATAAGAATGCCTGGATAATATTTCAGCTGTCATAAATTGATAATATGCTCTTTGTTCATAATAGGAAACAAATATATACAATTTATATCAGCAATGCATACATTTTTGTATGTACCCATTTGTGTAACTATTAAAATATTAAGAAATTGATTAATGTAGAGATAAAACAGGCAAACTACATTCTCGCCTACTTTGTGTTTTTCTTCTTTGCTTCTCAGTCTTTCGTCATGAAGAGTTTGATGGAGCCTCATTCTCAAAATAGCTGTTTAACAGTCATTGAATTCTAACATTATTTCTGTATATGATTTAATTACCACTAACACTCAGTTAATGAGCTAGGAATCTGTGAAGTGGCAGCTGTGCTCATATCTGTTGATACTAATCAACATGCTACAGTAGTAAAAAAAAATTAATGGTCACATAATGCCTTTAATCTATTTCAGTATGTGTCGATTCAAGAACTTTTCTACATTCCTAAAATATTATGTTGGAGAAAAATAAGAAGCTGCAGATGGATGTATACACACAAGATGTGCCTGCACATACACCAACATATATGTTCTCTCTCTATAGAAACTGCATCACAAAACTGAATGTTTGGGTTAGCAAGATAACTCTTTGGACTAAGTCTAAGCTAAAAGTAATTGAACAATGATATGGTCCATTTAAACGGGGGTACCTTAAATCCAACAAGTTAGCTAGCTAACTAACAAATGTTGCTTCGTGATACTGGAAGTTGGTTAGAGGGTAACTTTTTATGTGTGTATATGTACTCATGGTTATGTTACACCAATGATGTTCTGTTGCTGTTTTCTTTTCTTTGGTGCTATGCAGGGTGACATGGTGGTGCAGAGGTTAGGACCTGGATTCGAGTCTCCGCCTGGGTTACATGTGTGTGGAGTTTGCATGTTCTCCTCATGTTATTGTGGGATTTCCTCTGGGTACTCTGGTTTCCCCCCACAGTCCAAAGACATGCTGAGGCTAATTGGAGTTACTAAATTGCCCATAGGTGTGTATGAATGTGCCCTGCGATGGGCTGGCCCCCTATCCAGGGTTGTTCCCTGCCTTGTGCCCATTGCTTCTGGAATATGTTCTGGGACCCCCGACCCAGTAGGATAAGAGGGTTGGAAAATGGATGGTGCTGTGCATACTCTTTCCCCTAGGGCTGGACCTTCATTATGTATTCTGAACACACATTCCCCTGTATTGTTTATGACCATTGTGCATTTTTGTCTAGTTTTTTCAAAACAGTGGTTTAATACAATGTCCTGGGGGTATTCCATGAAAGCAGATAAGGAAGCCAGACTTTCCTGAAAAAGTTAGACTCAAACTTAGCCTCATATCGTTCCACTAACACGGTTCAGCTGCAACAAATCAAGGCTCATCCATGACAGACTAGCATAGTCTCACTTAGTGCGCACATCCAAGATATTGAAGAAGCCCAAACGAATGGATGAATGATGGAATGGAAGAATACAAAGATGTATTCGTTAGGAAAGGCAATACTGTGGCCATAAATAAAGCCAGGGAGTTGGCTTGGCAAAGGATTGTAGACAGACTAAATGCGTAAGTTAGGTACATGTTATGAATATCTACCATGGTGGTACAGTGGTTTATGCTGTTGCTTTACACCATGAAAGTTCCTGGTTCAAACCCCTTAACTAACGGGGATCTTTCTGGGTTGAGTTCACGTGTCACTCTTACAGTATAATTTTATTCTTTGATCTCCTTAAAATACTTATATAAAATATAATAAGTGTGAAATGTTTTGCTTTTTACAGTACTTTAATAAGCTTTCAAAGTAGACTGTGACTAAACAAAATATAAAACTATTTCCCTGTTCATATTAAGATTTTTTTCTGTTTCAGTCATTGCATTTCATGTTTGACCTTTGTAATATGGGTATGCTTTCGTTTTAATTATTTTGGAATTAACTGGAATAATGAGACGAGATTTTATAGGCTTTATTATATTTATTACATGACATAAGTAATGAGAGCTCGGAATTTAGTCGGATGGAATGATCTTTTATGAATCTGTTCCCATACGATGGGCGTTCTTTGAGACAACACTTAATTAAGCATGACAGTTGACCTGGTCCGGACCAGACTTGTTCATTCGCGTAAGTTACCATGGTAGCTCAGCGGGGACTCATTTAAGACACGTTGATGGAGCGGAACTCCTACTTAAATGAGCCAGACTTATCGAAATTAGTCAGACTTTCCCTAAATCCTGCTTCATGGAATACCCCCCTGGAAACAAGATATACAAAATAAAAAACAATTTGTAAGCTAACTTGCCCAAACTACCACAACAGAAATAACAGAATTCATGGAATCCTCAAAACCTTGTCCACTCTGTTACTGCAGTCCATCTGGACAGCAATAACTCCCTTTGGGACATACACTCACCTAAAGGATTATTAGGAACACCATACTAATACGGTGTTTGACCCCCTTT
>JABFEA020000132.1:26422-43337 GCA_019775915.2 Cyphomyrus plagiostoma | reverse complement strand
AAATGGCGGATGCTACCACAGAATTGTAGAATGTCCTTAACAGGGTCCTGCATACTCCGAAGGACCTCAGTCTCCTCCTTTTTTCACTTAAATATAATTTCTTCCATATACATTTGGTCCTAACTATATATAGTTTTTCAAAATATTTTTTTAGCTTATCTAGTAACATAGATTCCTGAAGTATCATTGCCAATGCACAATTTGGATTTCCAGTACATGTTCCTGAAACTACTAGACCTTAAAGCATTAATCCCTGACTTTTGTTATACACTGTAAGAATGTCCCATCTTCTAAATCATTTAGGCTAAATATAAGCTTTACTCATATTTTGATTATAAGATTTACTTATATTTTGTCTATGGAATCTTGGTGCCATTGGGTGGTTGTTAGTAATCATATGGCACTTAGAATCAATCTGCAAACAGTGATTATGTATTTTCTAACACTGCATAATATTTCAATATTCTGATAATTAAAACATTGTGCTTGGTTAGATGAAAGGTTTCCATAGATGGATGTAAGGTACCAGAAAAGCTAGTAGCAAGCCCTTAATCAACTGAAATAATTCTCAGAACTTAAGGAAACAATATAATGTAGTGAACATGGCATAATAGAGAACAAATGTGAGTTTTCAGCTCTTTTTACATTTAGGAATAGCACTGCTCTCTGCACTTTTACCTCATAATGTATTGCAAACTATGTACAAATCACCTTTCCTTCTCAATAGAAGCTGCAGCAGGAACTGGAGTTCCTAGAAGTGCAAGAAGAGTACATCAAAGATGAGCAAAAGAACCTGAAGAAAGAATTTCTTCATGCCCAAGAGGAAGTTAAGAGGATACAGAGCATTCCTCTTGTCATTGGGCAATTCCTGGAGGCTGTGGACCAGAACACAGCCATAGTCGGTTCCACCACAGGTGGGGTCTGTCTTGTAACTCCTGGGTTTTTCTCTTGTTTGATGTCAGTGTGATGATCTTCAAGCTAATCATCATAACTCCAGAATTATATTTGGCCTACATTTTCTGTTAAACGGAAATCACATTCTGAGTTGAGTATATATATCAGACATGTGGTCTAACATGTGTAAGTCGTCTTTCATTTTTTATCATCCTGGTACATTGTTTTTCATGTGAACGCAACTTTTATGAGCCACTTCTCCTACCTGTCCCATTATCTTATGCCTTAGGCTCCAACTACTATGTAAGGATCCTGAGCACCATTGACCGGGAGCTACTGAAGCCCAATGCATCAGTGGCCCTGCACAAGCACAGCAATGCCCTAGTAGACGTCCTGCCCCCAGAGGCTGACAGCAGCATCATGATGCTGACCTCAGGTTTGCTTTCTGGTTCTCTGCTACGGGATTTTATTTGTATGAAGCAGAATTTGGAATATGTGGAAAATATGGTTTTGAAGTTACTGTAGAAGAACCAGAATAAAAATGAATTCATTAATATAGGTCTCCAGAAACATGTATCAGAATCTATTAGAGGATTCCTATTCATTTTTGTATTCTTTAGCACTTTCACCATAACTCTTGCTGTTGCTGGAAACTGGAGCTGACTCATTGTGCAAATCTTCCTTGCTAATGCTCTTATGCTCTTCTCACAGACCAGAAGCCAGATGTGATGTATGCAGACATCGGAGGTATGGACATCCAGAAGCAAGAAGTGAGAGAGGCAGTCGAGCTTCCCCTCACACACTTTGAACTTTACAAACAGGTATAGATGCATGTTTTATTTGTTCGATAGACACAAACAATAGATGTGTATCTGTGGGAGGGGAGATATTTGCTGCAGTGTTGCATAATAAAATTCCATTGTTGGAGACATTAAATCAGAAATCTATATAATATGAAGTGGTTCACAAATTTGTTCTTTGTATTAATTTGTAAGTACACTCAATTGAACACGGTAGAAGGAGCAAGTTCTCTTCCAGGTACGGCTATACGATTTGGGGAAAATATTGAATCTCGATATTTCTGACAGAAATTGCAATTGCGATTTTAATTTTTTATGTCAAGCTTCAGTTCAATATTCAGTGTGTAGTAATTTTAAAACATATGACGCAGCATGAGATACCATCAGCATTAACTGATCTATATTCTAATGAGAGGATAAGAATTTAAAGATGTGATGTGTCAAGTTAAAGTAATAATGTAGCAAAAAGAAAAATAGCGATCTTGCAGGTAACACTGATTGCCCTCCTAATAACACTAGAACCGCCTTTTCCCACGCCAATGAACAAGCATGAACTACTTTGATGTATGCAGCCCTTTTGTTTGCGCTATTGCGTTGCTAGCTGCTGTTATTAACACTAATAACATTCAAAAAACCATAATGTTCAGTCCTGAAACCGTAAAGTTGGAAGTTTTTAAACGTAGTATGCATTTTATAAAATATTGAATAAATAGTCGTTTACTGGTGATTTCATGTTGGTTGAATTTTCCGCTTTTTAACAACTTTATACGATTATTTTCTATACAAATCATTTCAGGTGAAACAAAATCTGTACATGTGCATGGTTCCAAACTCTTTCAGACTTTCACGCAAGAAATCTTACGGCAAATCTGTATTCCATTCTGAACTTAAAATTAGCTGCATCAAAAAATGTTACAGCAGTTTGCAAACCCTATAGACTATTTACAAGGTAATAAAACTTACATACACGTAAATGTGTGTGCAGAACAGAATCTCACTCCATGCAGCTGACCAAAGTTGCCAACCCTGCATTTTATTTTAAATAAGTAAAATGCAGTTTTCGACTGAAGCAGCTTATCATTCCTTTGCTTTGTTACTCGGAAAATACAAAACGAATGAATAAACATTTTATGCGTCCTTTTTTGTATGTTTTCTAATTAAGACCACGTGCCCATACTTTTGACTTATTACTGTTGTGGGATTAATCTTTGGAAACACTTAAATTTAATAAGCACAAAAACATATCACATAAACACGACTGTATTGTGGGTTCTACAGCTTTTTTGGAGGTCACCAACTCCGTTGTTGTGAGAATTACTGACTGTTTCGTTTTGATGGGTTAGCAGTATACTAATGCTATTTCCTATTAACAAAAACGAAAGGTATGATACGCTGAAGTATATTGCAGCTGGTGTTTAAAAGGAGCTTGCCCGTTGTATTGATGATAGGACCTTTCTGAAACATTCTTGGACCATGAAATAGGAAGACGATTCACTTACAGCTCAGTAGAATGAATATTTTTCCACACCGCAAATGTAACATTTTCCTTGGGTGTTTGCTGTTTGTGGGCCTGTACACCTTCTTGGGTTACTTCTGATTGGTGAGCATGGCTGGCACGCGAGAAGCACGGAGCTTGTGATTGGTGAGAATGACTATCACATAGAGAGCATGGCATGAATTTGTAAAACTATTCTCACAGCAGTTTTAAACCCTGGATCCGAAGTGCTGCATAATGTATATCTTAAATCACAGCTTTTGCGATTTGCTACTCACGTTGATTCAAATCGCGATTTCGATTTGAAATCGATAAATTGTCCAGCCCTACTTCCAGGTGGTTTTTCCTGAGGATTCTCAGGAAGTGTAGTCATTGCTGTGTCTTCTTGACCATAGCCGTGGTATTCGTAGTCCAAGTGAGATCCTCCACAATGTGTGTGCCCAGAAATTTGAAGGTTGGAACCCTTTCCATTCACTCTCCATTAATGTGGAGTGGTTCAATATCTGGCTTTTTCCTATAGAAGTCAATGAGTTCTTTTGTTTTTGATATGTTCAAGATAAGATTATTTTCCGTACATCACTCAGCCAGCCTGTGGACCTCCTCCCGATAGGCTGATCTCCCCTTGAGAAGTTCCACCACAGTAGTGTCATCCACATATATGATGATTGTGTTGGCTGGGTGGGTGGGAGTACAGTCGTATGTGTACAACGAGTAAAGGAGAGGACTCGGCACACATCCCTGAGGGTAGCCGGTGTGTAAGCTGACAAGAGCTGTGTAAGCCCATCCTCACTTCCTGAGGTCGGTTGGTCAGGATGTCCTTAATTCATTGGCAGATGGATGAAGAGAGACCTAGGTCGGTAAGTTTGTTGACCAGTCTGCTAGGAATAAGAGTTAAAATCAACGAGTTGGATTTTGAGTTTTGAAGCCGGAAGTGACGACATATGCGCTCCCGTTTGTCAGAGATCCAAGAAATATCTTGGAGCAGCACAGAGGATCCCAAGTTGCGCCTTTTATCAACAGAAGGGAAAGTTGTAGTTTTATATCGTTTAAGTACTACTTCTCATTTGTGGTTCATTAAATCGGTCGCACACACTATACTGTCCAACTTATCTGTGGACGTGTTTCTACGGAGTTTTATACATAAAGCACCGCACATAATGTCTTGTCAACTGATATTGCTAACAATAGCAATTATCCGGGCTAGAATTGGATTTCATGATTAGTCAGAATATTTATCAGATTTACAGTAGTTCAGGCTAATTGTAAGTGAACGAAGAGAGAGAATATTGATTTAGCTATATGAGGTGTGCTAATGGTTAAATCAAACCTACTTGGATATATTGAATATTGGTTGATTTTAGAAAAATATTGGTTGATTTTAGAAAAGAAATTGAAATGGCTAAGCTAACACCCTTTCACAGGCATAATAGCATAGTTTTTCAGCAAAATTAACATCATTTAAATTTTCTATGGCTGCCTAAGACTTTTGCACAATACTTTGTGTAATTTTAAAATATGATAAATGTGAGTGTGAAATGTAAATGAAAGTGACCTTGTTTTATTTCAGATTGGCATTGACCCCCCCAGGGGAGTGTTGATGTACGGTCCTCCGGGCTGTGGGAAGACCATGCTGGCCAAGGCTGTAGCTCACCACACGACTGGTAACTGGACTCTGAGGCACTCAGGCTTTTTACATGCTTATCAGCTGGCATGTTTTCCTGACTAGTAGAATGCAACTGAGCTGAGTGCTGTCAGTATTATGCAGATAGAACAACCTGCAGCAAATTTCCACATTGGTATCTGGTGCATAAAGGTGAAAAGTAATGCACTACATATGTGTCATTTTTCTTGTTCTCACTGGCATCTACTGCTTTTTTTTTTCAGCCGCATTCATCCGCGTCGTAGGTTCAGAGTTTGTGCAGAAGTACCTTGGCGAGGGGCCTCGCATGGTGCGTGATGTCTTCCGGCTGGCCAAGGAGAATGCCCCTGCCATCATCTTCATCGACGAGATCGATGCTATCGCCACAAAGCGCTTTGATGCACAGACTGGGGGTATGAGCGCTACCCCCTCTGCTACTGTTTTGCTTGGGTGGAGTTAATCCCAGTGCCTTTAGGACTATGAAACCTCACCTTGCAATGTCCACGTGGGTCTCTTGAGTCTTACTGTGGCGATCACAACCACGTTACGGTCTCTCACACCCATTACCTGATTAGGTTATGTTTAATGTCAGTACCAGGTTCTCTAAACCAAAAAAGAATTTTATTCTTTACTTTAACATTACAGTAATTGCAATGAAGCTTCTAGCTCTGGCATTCTCAGACTGGAAAACTTGGTGTACTATTTTAGAGTATGATAAAGTAACATATAAGGTTTATCTCCATCTTTAAAGATGAAGGTGTACTTATCTAACCAAAATATAGCATGCTTATTGCTGAAATCCTACACCAGATTAAGTGGATAGTGTAATTAAGTAGACCTTAAAATTTTAAGCAGTGCACTGTT
The DNA here is from genome assembly GCA_019775915.2 of Cyphomyrus plagiostoma. NCBI lineage: Eukaryota > Metazoa > Chordata > Actinopteri > Osteoglossiformes > Mormyridae > Cyphomyrus > Cyphomyrus plagiostoma. The sequence goes on along the minus strand of JABFEA020000132.1, from coordinate 37,645 downwards.
TAATATTGTTCAATGACTCGTCATCACTAGCAAATATACATTTATTTAGCAGCTGCTTTATTCAAAATGACGTGTATTTGAGAGAGTAGGGTCAACTAGCAATGGAAGTTGTGCCTTGCTCAGGGGCTCAACAGTAACATTGTCAAGGGATTTGAACCAGCAACATTCCAGTCACAAGAACAAGTTCTACCCCATAGAGCCCCACAGTCCTGGTGTCCCTGCCCACATATCACTTTAGCTATATAAACTATATATCCTTTTTAATGATTACTCCACCATCATGTAATCTCATCCAATATGTTCCCCCAGCTGATAGAGAGGTGCAGAGGATCTTGTTGGAGCTGCTGAACCAAATGGATGGCTTTGATCAGAACGTTAATGTGAAGGTGTGGTGTGCTTCCATGTTTCTTTGTTGAGGTGAAAGTGCTTGTAGCTTTCTGACCGGTGTTAGCAATCTGACCCGTGTCTGTACATTGCAGGTGATCATGGCCACTAACCGGGCGGACACCCTCGACCCAGCGCTCCTTCGGCCCGGCCGCCTGGACAGGAAGATTGAGTTTCCCCTGCCGGACCGGCGACAGAAGCGGCTGGTGTTCTCTACCATCACAAGCAAGATGAACCTTTCAGAGGAAGTGGACCTTGAGGATTGTATCCATAATGGAGGCCATACAGTTTTACTGTATATTTACTGTTCCTAGAAAATACCACTAACAAACCCTAAATTTGTTATTCCACAGAAAAGAGTACCTGAAGTAGATAGGGACCATATAGAATATGCAAGGCCATTTTCTAGTCTTGTTATGGCAGTAGTATTTAGAGAACTTAATCAAGTTACACAAGACTAGAAATTGACACATTTAGCAATTTATATTATTTAGTAAAATAACTGTTTACTGGTACAATTTAACTTGCACAACTGTTCTAACTAAATGTAGTCTGCCTGGGAACTTTCCCATCACAGGAACTTTTTTTTCTGGAGCCTGGAATTTCTGTCACGTTCCCACCACAGAAAATCAGCCTGATTGTAGCTTGTCGGGGGATGTTCTCGAATCTTTTTTTATCACCTATCTGGAGTAGGTACTTTTCACTTGACCATAAACTTTTGGGTGGGACTTATAGCGATTTAATCTTTCCTGATTAGTTAACCACAGGTACTGGCACTACCTTGGAAGTTACGCATAAGTGTGGGTAAAGATAGTAGTAGTAGAGCAAAAACTGAGCATTTACAATTTATATCTGCCTCTCAATTACATAACATGCATTTATGAATACATTATTTTTCATTGCGTTTCCATATTTCTGCACTGCAAATTTCAATCAAACATACATGAGAAAATTGGTGCATTTAATGTGACTGAAATACTAAAATAATTCTGATTGCTCTACTATTCCTTTTACCTGCACTTCTGTGTTACATGCAAGTTGGAACTGGTGCTTTTGGTCAACTAATCACAATTTTATCTCTGTCCCCACCCCAGTAGTTACTGGTCGAATGAAAAATACCTACTCCAGATAGGCACCAAAAAAAGGCTGCTAGACTACTATTGTAGTAGTCTACTACTCTAGACTACTACGCTACAACTAGAATCAGACTAGAATCATATTCCTGTGGTGGGAATATGAGTTTGTGATTCCAAAAAAAAGTTCCTCTGTTGGGAAAGGGTCTGAAATGGGCTTGATTTTAATTCTAGAAATTAGTAATTTCTTCATAACTAACTGAAATGAACACATTGGCCATTTTTCTTTAACATTGGTTTGTTGCCAGCACTGCTGTAGTCGTGATAATTAATTGATTACAAGTGTTTTGAACAGTGCTTTCTGCTTGTGTAATACCAACAAAGCATCTCACTCAAAGCATTTTGAGCATTTTGAGGCATCACTCACTGCAACCAGTGTCATTGCAGCAAGCAGAGGTATTAACATTAACAGCAGTTGAAACAGCAGTATATTTTGACTGCAGTAATCACATAAATTGACTTGTTTAAATTGAACTGAATGTGCAAGTTCCTGGTTTTATGTCTTTAACCAAAATATAGATGTAGCCCGACCTGACAAAATTTCTGGAGCAGACATCAACTCAATTTGTCAGGAGGTAAGCAAAGGAGTATTTTTCATTTTGGGGGTAAGGCTATGAGTGAGTCAGTCATTACTTGTATATAGCATGAAAACAGGCAATTTGTCATTTTCTGGAAGTTGACACTTCCCATTATATGATCCTATATCTTCTGTCTTTGTGATTTCCCACCCCTTCTGTGCTCCTGTTTTCCAGGCTGGGATGCTTGCAGTGCGTGAAAACAGATACATTGTTCTGGCAAAGGACTTTGAGAAGGCTTACAAAACTGTTATCAAGAAAGATGAGCAGGAGCACGAATTTTACAAGTAGAGGGGAAAGGAATGAAAATAAATGTTGCTGTGATGCACACTCGCTTCCTTCTCTCTCTTTTTTTTTTAATCTACATGTAAGGTGTGATCTGAATAGACTTCTAGGCATATACATACAATCCTCCAGACAGCAGTAGTATGTTTTTGTAGATTGTGTGTACTCCTATAAGAAACTTTCTTGTCTCATAACTGTATGTGCTTCATTATAAGCCTCTGTCTGTAGAAACATTTCCAGTACATAACTATTTATGGATGTCTGTAAAACCTTACATTTGGCATTTTAGAATTGTCATAGTTGTGTGGTTGCAATATGGTTCATATAGATTTGGGGGATTATGGGGGAATTGTGGGGAAAAAATGCCAACCAAAGGAGCCATAATAATTGCTTAGATTCTACTAATGGTATTTACATGTTTATAATATACTTTTTTCACCTTGGAGTTTGCTTGAAAAGAAATTAGTAATTGGATGTTATGGATGACCGCAGTAGTTGATGTATGAAAACATGAAAGTACATTAGTGGTAAATGTGAGCAGAATTTGTAAACTGGAGTAATGTCTCTTTTCCTGTGGGGCTGAGCAGATGACTAATATGGAACTGGTTCCGTGTTTTCAATGGCTAATTACCTGGTACAATGTCTGAAAGACTAAGCACATAATGCCATGCTGGAACTAAAATCATACTACTGATAACCAGAAGGGGGAGTAAAATGTTACTACTAAATGTGGACAAAAGCTTTGCCAGTGAGTTTAATGGAGGAGAAAAATAATCGCCTTGAAATTTCACAACTGAATATGTATACCTATGCAAGAGACATGCATGATTATATATGTGTGTGTGTATGTATGTATGTATGTATGCACACCTTACATATCCTGGAATCTCTGCTTTTATATAAATTTAGCATGCATTGTATAAAAAGGCAATGCAGACCTATAAGGCATAACCTGTTAATTACATTGTTTTAGTATAAGTTATATATAATGCTTAAAAAATGCATATATAGCAAGACCTGTTAGCAATAATAAACAGGTAATTATATAGTATTTGTGAATATGGCAGTATTTAAATTAGCCTGCTCCACCCTGATTTCGTTAAGGTTAATACATTCAAGTTACATTATACCCTGATGTACTGTCATTCATCACATAAAATGTAATTGCGCGAAATTATATTAAACGATAATCACAGCCTGAAAAAACATAGTTCTTTTAAATTCGCCGCTATCTTAAAGTGGCCTGTGTACAACATTCTTATACAAAAATTCTTAATGTCGATACTAGTTTCTTTAATCAATAATTTATTGTGATTCCTGCTTTACGTGTGTACAGCCCTAACACTGTATGATAAACAACAGTAATAATAATCCATAAGCATTTATCTTGTACAAGGTCGCTGGGAAGCAGGGGGACACCCAGTACGCAATGCCGGCTTAGCGCAGGGTGCACAATGAGGGCTAAAGACGCCATTTAACCTAAACCTCAATGTTTTGGTTTTCAACTGCGGAAGAAAAGCGAGGTGCGCGTCAAATAACACGCAGAAGCGCGGCCGGGACTCGAGTATCCAACTTGTGAAGTACAAGGTTACAGTGGTAACCACCTTGTCGCTGTGATAATGGTAACAATATAAAATACTCCCCATTATTTGTGCTTCAGTGTTTTCCGTGCTCGTTCTAAGCTAAACTGAAACATGACGACATAATAGGTCAACCCTACGCTAGCAGGGTGGGAGAAAGAGGAAGAGGGAGGAGAATTTCAGAAATGAGGAAAAGATACTCTGCGACTGCATAATTACTTGGTGGTAATTTTACAGTACATCACTTCCTGTAGCAGCAATGGGCTTTGACTGAACTTTATCGACTGACGAATAATCCATACGTGAAGGTAGGAAATAGAAAATGAAAAGGCGATAGCTACATGACATTGAAAGGTAACTGACCACGGGCTCAAGAAGGAACGTAAGACGAGTACTTCATTCACACGATGTTGTGTTTGCTTACCAATGTAAGTGTTTTTCTTGGTATTTTTGGTAAATGCTAAACCAGTTTCCTTCATCTTTAAACGTTCAACTGTTTTTTTTTTATTTGTCTTCGCACAGTTTTTATTTAAGCATAAGTGACTCATTGTATGTGTTGCTACCTCATTTAAATTAAAACGCATATGCCTAATGGTTAAGTTGTTCCATGAAGCTTGGCGTTTTTTTGCTACGTGGATTGTTAGTGTAATAATCGGTAAACTGAATTTAGCTACTACTTAGATCTACTGTCGACAACTAGTTTATTCGCTGTTTAGTTATGGCAAGTTGAGTTCGGCCTATTTGCGACATGGATTTTTTTTTTGCAATTATATAAATGTTTTTTAAGTTTAAAAGCTTGAGGCATGTTGAAAGAAGCAGTAAAACGATTAGCATCCAAGCAAACTTTGGATTACATCAAGGAGCATGCTAGCCTGCTTTCATTCTCTTGGACTTTGGGGCGGGCACGCGAACTTTATTCAATCACTATTTTTTTTTACAAGCCCTTATAGCATACTTACTCTGAAACCATCACCGTGACTTCCCATTGCCCCGTTAAAGTTGAGAAAGTTAAATTCTAATTACATAAGAAATGCTATTTTTTGGTAGATACTCTTTTAGCAGTTTCAGTATAATCGTGTCATCTTGGTGTTTAGTACTAATGATGTAGTGATCCGTAGTGAAACAATAGTTTCAGGATTTCAGTTGGGTAAAGCGATGTAATACCAATTCAGGAAGAATGTTCTTTAAAATGTGAAAAGGAGGGAATTCATGAGTTTGTGTTAAATACAGGTTTAAGTGACCATGTCACTTGACTCCTTCGTATGTGATGCCTTTCAAATGTACTTTACTGGATCATCTTTTTTAATCGACAGGTTTTCTGGTGATAAAATACCCTGTAATATTCCTGGTATATAAACCAATTGTGACACACACTGGAGACGTTTTGGAGAGAATAACTTGAGGGTGAATTTCTGTAGTCTCTCCCCCCTCCCAGCTTCTTCCCAATTTTTTTTAACAGAGCAGATTCAAAACCTCCATTTGTTTCATGTGTCATTTTATTTTACCTCTTAATTTATTGTAGTATACATGCCTGCTGCTTAACTCTGTGCAGTGATGAGACAGTTGTAGAGAAATGCAAATAAACATTCTTTGACAAACAAAACCCACGCCTTAAATTGTGCAACAAGTGCAGCATTTCTACGGCCAAAACATGTAAATTATGGAAACAGTTTACATTACATTAAAAATGTACTCGTAAGCGCAAAATGCATATTTACCAAGGTATATAATAGAACCTTTTTTCCAAAAAATTCAGCAGCCCCCTTAACCCCCGAGCTCCCCAGGCTGCCCTTCACAGCCAAGCTTGCAAGCAAGATAGGGGAGGTGAATAGAGAATTTTTGCCCAATGAAGTATTTGATGGTGATAAGAGTATTATTACAAAGACAACATATCAAATGTTGAAACAGAAATTGTATTAAATTTGAATTTTAATGCCAGCAACGCATTTCAAAAAAGTTGCCCCGGGGCTGGCAAAAGACTTTAAAAGTTATGTTACAAAAAACACCTGGTTGAATATCTCACAATTAATTAGGCTAATTGGCAACAGGTCAGTAAAATGATTGGGTATAAAAAGAGTCTTCCAGGGAGGTGAAGATGGGGAGAGAGTCACCACTCTGTGAAAGACTGAGTGGGCAAGTAGTGCAACAATTTAAGAATAAAGTAATATTATAAATAATTTGGGAATTTCATCTTCTGCAGTGCATAATATCAAAAGATTGAATCTGTAAAATCAGCACATAAAAATGTGCTGTACACAAGGGACACAGCTGAAAACCAATATTGACTGTCACCCATTGAAAACATTTGCCGCATCATAATAAAAAAAATTAAAATTGACATAGGAGAACCATAGCTGTTGAGCAGTTGAAATTAGTACTGGGCAGTGTACCAGTTCTTACTGATTACTGTTTTTTATTATTATGATATGAATTTCTTATACCGCAATACCAGTTTAAATAGCCTACACAATGTTCAGAAAGTGGCGCAGCTGGAAAGGAGTGGCCTTTTTCACAAAAAATGTAACCATTTTTAGTTCACTAAAAAAACACCAAGATGACACAATTATACTGAAAAACTGCTAAAAGAATCTACTAAAAAGAAATGCAAATCAATGCTATAAAATGCATTCATAAACAATTTGGTACTGTTAAGTCTATGAGCGTAAATGTACGTATTCAATTATGATTATAAACAAGATATAGCTGATGCTGGAGTTGAAAATAATGAGACACTGGAGTTTCTCAGAAACTAATCGATATAAAAAATGAGTACAATGGTACCTCTAGTGAACTCACTAGAACTCGAATTTCTTGAAAGTCGAACAAACCAGTTTGACATAGAACTCTATCTGAATATCAGAAGTGAAACCGTGAATGCTGACCTAATATAAATTGTACCCGCCAGGAAATGAGTCATACTACAATGCAATTCTTTCTTGAATGCCTTCTTCACAGACTGGGAGATTAACCAAATAAAGCAGCGCAAAATTACTAACTACAACTAATTACTAACATAACAATAAATAAACCACTAACTTACGTGTACTATTAGAGCATTTATGTTATTTATTTAAACTTTATTTTACCAGGTAAATTAACTGAAACCAGTTCTCACTGCTTTACGTGACATTCGGGAGAAATAGCAGATTACTTAATACAGAAGACTAATGACAACAACCAGAAACAGCTGATCACATGGGGATCCCATATGAGGTTAATGAGGGGGCGTGGCACAGGGAAGGAGCGGACAATCGGGGCAGGACAGGGGTAATGTTGGGATAAAATCGTTTTGGAAGCCATTAAGAAAAAATGCTCTTGTTTTATCCTGTTCATTTTGTGTTTAAATGCTAAAAAAACATATTTATGTGTAATTTTGGGGGCCGGGAACCAATTAATTGGTTTTCCATTATTTCTTATGGGAAAAATTCAATCAGAACTCAAACTTTTTAGGATTCAATCCGGAGTCCGGAACAGATTAAGTTCGAGAACCTAGGTACCACTGTATTTGATTACTCATTTTCACCATTATTAATACCAACAGTGCAGTTTTTGCCTCATTCGCCATACTTCATACAGCACCACTACAGCGCAGGTGCGCATGCACGCACGCGCTCGCACACTACACACTTGCGCAGCCCCTCCCCTGCTCTCAATAGCCACATAAGGCATTCGCACTGGGTAACACACACATACAGAACCTGAGTTGGCCAACCATAGCATATGCTGCAGTTGAAGGCACTTCATCCAGCTGCTTTAGTTAAAAAAAAAAAAAAAAAAAAAATGCAAGTGCCGTTTGGAAGTATTTTGCAGACGAGCATGGAAAGGCTAAGGATGTTGATAAGTCTCTATGCAAACAGTACTACAAAGTTGTGGTAAGTAGCACGTCAAACCTGGCGAAGCATCCTAAAGACCGACATCCCGATCTTTATGAGAAATTTCGCAAGGTCAGTAAAGCTTGTGTTCCAGCAACATGGAACTATTGAACACTTATCAAAAATGTGAACTTGCCCGGCGCACACCTTAGCATTAGCCGTTTATCTATAAGCAGCTAGCCAACAAACATGTTAGCCGTATGTTGTCATTAAGGTAGCGGATTGGCGCAATGGCTAATAATAAAATAATATACCATATTTTCCGGACTACAAGGCGCACCTGAATATTAGCCGCACAAGGTAAAATTAAGGGAAAATCCTGTTTTGTTCATACATTAACCGCACCGGACTAAAAGCCGCAGGTGTTTTAATGTTTAATTACCATATGTAAGACAATATGCACAAAGGAGATTGTCAGGAAAGAGATGGCTGTTTGGGAACACATCCCTTTTATTAACATTTTGAAAGACAAGTTACCGGTACATATTTGCATAACTTTTTACGTATATGTACAAGTACCGGTAATTACAAGTACGAAACGTACTGTGCTGTTTAAACGAGTAACAAATGTACTGTATAACAATAACCTACAGCACAGTCTTCAAGTTTGGGCTATCTGCTTTTATTACCTCTGAAAGCTTTTTTCGTCTTTTTGGACTGAGCCAGTTATTCACGCTGGCGTCTCCAACGTCTCACCATTGATTCGTTTATACCAAGGGTACGTGCAGCAGCTCTATTTCCCTCGTTGAGAGCCAAATCGACTCCCTTTAATTTAAAAGCTGCATCATATGCATTTCTTTTGTTTGCCATAATGAGGGTTTGTGAATGAAAGCTTCCTTTGCTCCTGCAATACTTGTCTTGCTCATCTAGTCTCTTTTTCACGCTAATTCGTGCAGCTCTACTTTACCTGGCGGACGGACATGTGACCAACATACCACTCTTTTCTCCCGTGACTGTGTGTCTGATCACATGCACCTCCGCCAGGCAAAGTAGTACCGTACAACAGCTGAACAAACCAAAACTCTTACAATATCACAAAAATCATGAAAAATCCATAAAAAAGCCGCACCGGACTATAAGCCGCAGGGTTCAAAGCTTGTGCAGAAAGTAGCGGCTTATAGTCCGGAAATTACGGTAGTTAATGTGGGAACAATGCAAAAACATGAAACAAAAATGTGTCCTGTATAATCCTATAAAATGAGGTAAAAGCCCAGTTATACTTTAAAAAAAAAAAAACAGCTTATACCGTGAAAACGTGATATAAATGTTTAGTCATACCGCCTAGCTCTAGTTGAAATCCTATATCATTCAAGAATGGGGCAACATTTCACTTTCATCTGGTCTCCTCAAAGCATCTTGTCTCCTCAGTTCCCAAACGTTTATAGAGGTGATGCAGAACAGTGGTAAGCATGCCTTTGTCCCAACTTTTTTGAAACGTGTTGTTGGAATCAAATTTAAATTGTGCATATATTTTTCAGAATTCATTTTCTTGTTTTTAACATTTAATATGTTGTTTTTGTTCTATTTTCAATTAATTATGGGTTTATATGATTTAAAAATCATTGCATTCTGTTTGTATTTTACATTTTAGTTTCCCAGGTTTTTTTGGAAGTGGACTTATACTCACCAAGGAAGAAAGGGCTAACCTAATATTCAATCTACATAATTTTTCTTGATGAAGTACAGTGGTACTCGACCCACAAACACTCCTCTTCACAAAAAAATCAGGTTATGAACCAGATGTTCTGAAATTTTTTGTACCAGTTCGCGATCCCTGTTTCAGGCTACACACACATAAACAGTGCCCCAAAGAACCACTCGAAACATGAATAAGTGTACATTATGCCGAAGAATGGTTGTGCAATGTATAAATAACTTGTTGTAGATGTATGTCTTTACTATATCTCTTCAGAGGTCGAATATTTGAAAAAAGACAAAAAATAGAGAACAATCTGTTATAGCGATACCTTTCAGCGATTGATAAACATGTTTGTGATGGTTTTTAACAGTCACATATCTATATATAAAATTACAATACTTCATTATTAACAAATTTTTAAGTAACTCCTATTTATGCATTATATTCTCCATTCACACATAGTGGCAACTGCATATTGTTTGTTTGTAGTACAAACAAAATTCATCGCATCAGGAAATGTACCTAAAAAAAATTTAGGCATATGAAAATAATATACAGTATACGTAAAAAAAAATCACATTTTCAAAATGACTATTGTAGTATTGTATTGTTTTTGACCGTTTCTCAGTCTTTAAAAGGTTTTAATATCTTTTGTCCATGTAGCTGGTAAATATAGTCATTATTAAAGCCATAAAATTTTCTGCCTGCTACCTTAGAATCTCCATTGAGTAAGTGCTTGAGAAAATGTTTAGGCTAGAATATGGGCTTATTCTGTGTTGATAGTAGGAATGGACGATATGAGCTAAAATCATTATTACAGTATTTTTCACTTTTTTGATGGTGACGGTATTGTATGTGACTGTATTACTTTTTCCAAGTTTTGGGATGATTAATATGTTTTATAATTATCAGAGTAACAATGCAAAAGTAATGACAAGTCATTTCAGATGAAAACTTTGGACTTCAAGTAAAACGCAAGGTTGCCAACTTTTGTCAGCAGTCATCAATTTCAAACAAGCCTGCGTGCACATTTACATGTATGTAACAGTTTTATTGCCTTGTAAATGGTCTGTAGGGTTTGCAGACTACCCCAGCATGTTTGATGTAGGTAATTGGATGTTCATAATGGAATAATATTGATTTGCCATAAGACTTCTTGTGTGAGCGTGAAAGTCTGAAAGGGTGAGTGCCACACCAGGTGCTACAGTTGACAGTCCTGAAAACATATGTTTTTAATTGTTTTACCTGAGTTTATTTTATATGAAATAACTTTATACAGTTGTTAACGTAAACTTTGACAAACATGAAGTCACCAATAAACAATGGGCCTCATTCACCAATATTTTCTTAAGAATTTTCTTAAATTTGTTCCTGCGAAATTTGTTAAGAACAACCTGTGTTGGATTCATGATATATGTATGTATGAGCATTTTTTTTTTTCTTAATGGCTTCCAAAACGATAAAGATCTTTTCTCAACATTACCCCTGTCCTTCCCCGGCTCCTTCCATGTGCCATGCCCGTGTGCCATGTTAACCTCGTGTGGGATCCCCATGTGATTAGCTGTTTCTGGTTGTTGTTATTAGTCCTCTGTATTAAGTCGCCGTTTCAATTTGTTTCCCATTGGGTGCGTTCGACTTGCTTACAGCGCTGGCTTAAAGCAACACATTCTGATCCTGACTCAGACATCCGTACGCTCCCTCCGCTCTTCCTCCACCTACCTTCTTAAAACTCAAAGGACAAAACTCCGCACAATG
>JABFEA020000132.1:9977-26322 GCA_019775915.2 Cyphomyrus plagiostoma | reverse complement strand
ACCTTGTTGAATCAATGCCACGTAGAATTAAGGCAGTTCTGAAGGCGAAAGGGGGTCAAACACTGTATTAGTATGGTATTCCTAATAATCCTTTAGGTGAGTGTAGCTGTGGTAATTGAGCATCACAAAATGGAAATACTTGCACAAATACTTGCAAAAATTCTTATGAGCCCCAATTTAATACACTTCTATTGTGCTGAAAAATATCTCTTAAATTTCAGATTTTAAAAAAATCTGTTCTGACTGGGGCTTTGTTATTATACCATGAGCAGGATGACATTTAGCATCTTGTTAATTGAGTATGGATCTTTCATGTCTCATCTTAATGCTATGCCTTTGTCTGCCTTTCAGACCAACCCAATATTGACATCCCTGAAGAGATTGTTAGCAATGAGAACTTGGATCTAACATGCTATGCCCCGGACAACTGCCCCGACATGAGCCCTGAGATCAGCTGGCTTTACACAGACTACCTTCTGGATGCTGAATTCAGCTCCGACTATGTTGAGGAGGGAAACACAGCAGTGTTGTCCAGCACGCTTAGCTTCACCCCCAAGCCCATTCACAATGGCATGCTGCTGGGCTGCCGGGTCCATTTCCCCAACACTAGCTTCATCTATGAACGACTTGTCTCCCTCGATATCAAATGTAAGTGTCACTTACTCTTAGTTCAATATACTACTTACAGATACCTGTAAGAAAATGAAAACAGCTAGTGTGACTGCCCATTAATTGAAAAATGTATATTTATATGAATTTTGGCATGCAGGGATGGTAGCGCTCACTCTATGTGTAAGTTTTTGTGTTCTATCTGTGTCGTGCTGGTTAGGTGAATTTGTGTCTTCAAATGAGCTATTGTGTGCAAGCCCTGTGATGTGAGCCAGGTCTCTCAGGACCTTGAGCTCAATAAGGATCTGGCAGAGAGAAATTGATATCACATATATTTCTATTTGTGTAACAATGGTAAGTGTGTAATACAGTACTGTGCAAAATTATTACGCAGTGGGAAAAAATGTTAAAAGCTATTTATCTGACTAGTAAGTGTATATTTTCTCAGAAAAAAAACATATGTCTTAATATGTAAATTAAGAGTCACCCTATAAAACTAATAAGAATTTCTTGTGTTCTCCAAGTCACTGATATCTTACTGGATGACAGTAATAACACTCCTTTAGTTCCCAAACATTTCTTCAGGGGCACCCCACCTTTTCCATGTATTCATTAAATTTCACCATCAGTTAGTCAATTAATTCATTAATTTAATTAAATATCTCCATGAAGTATTGATTAGCATGTACACCAGGGGTGTCAAACTGTGGTCCTGGAGGGTCGCATCCCTGTGTAGCTGTATTTCCTAGTTCCACCACAACTGATTCAGCTCAACATCTATGTGGTAATTAGCACAAGGAGTTGAATCAGGTGTGTTAAACGAGGGGCAACCCAAAAAATCTGGCCCTCCAGGACTGGAGTCCGACACATGTGATGTACACCCACAGGTAATTTGATAACTCCAAATCACCTCAGCATGTTTTTGGACTGTGGGGGGAAACCAGAGTACCTGTAAGAAACCCATAACAACAGAGGGAGAACATGCTAACTTCACACACATGAAGCCATGGTGGCGACACAAACCCTGGTGGCAGAGGGGTGAGGCAACAGTGCTAACAACTGTGCCGCCATGCCTCCCCTGCACTGTTGCCTCACACCTTTTTTTTGCCTGATATTGATGTGCCGGGATTCATCCTGACAGACTCTCCTCGCTCTGTCTGGGTGAACGTGTCCCGGGAGGTGATGGAGGGCAGCTCGGTGTCACTTTACTGTGAGGTGGACAGCAACCCTCCTCCCCGCATCTCCTGGATGTTTGGCGATGAGGAGCTGCTCTGGGATACGGCCTCGAACGTCTCCCTTCAGCTGGAGCAGGTGGGCTCCCTTCAGGATGGAGTCTACACCTGCATTGCTGACAATGGATATGGCACCATGAATAGCTCCATGTACCTCGCTGTCAAATGTGAGTCTCCAACCTGGAAATGCAGAAGGGAAATTAGACTTTAAAGCTCCATTTACAAATGTTACGACAAGAAAGTATTTGTACATCTTAGCTTGTTAAATTAATATTCACTCTCTTGAGTATATACTAATATCTCAAATTGTGTTTGTATGTAATGTGTATTTTTTTTCCTTTGTAGTAACTTGAGATTACAAAACTGCATGTACCAGTATCACACCAGTACTAAGTAGCACATAGACAGTATTAAGTAGTAGTATTTAGCAATAAATAGGACTGATATTGTTGAGAGTAAAGAATGAGTCGCAAGAATAATCACATTATTTGAAATTACCGCTTTCCTTATCAGTAAGGAAATTATCAGTATTTGAAATTCCTGTTGTCTTGTGTCTTTCTGCATTTTGCTGGCAGACCCCCCACGGGAGCCCTGGGTGAATAGCTCCATCACTGTGCAGGAGGGCTCCACGCTGGTCCTGCACTGCAGCACCAAGGGAAACCCCCCACCCACACTCACCTGGCTGAAGGACGGTGTCTTGGTGGGCACCATCACAGCAGAGGAGGTGTCTGTACTAGAGCTGGTGGAGCTGACCCCCCAGGGGGATGGCATGTACCGCTGCCTGGCTGAAAATGAACACGGCCGATCCAGCAGCTCGCTTAACGTCACCGTCGAGTGTGAGCCCTGAATCAATTACTCCAGCAGCTTTATTGCTTTATTGCAGGACATTAGCATGAGTGGCATCATGTATGACAGTTTCCCCAATTCTGGTCCTGCAGGGCCAGAATCCAGCACACCTCTCTGCTCAAATACATCTTAATCTGCTCTTTACCAGGTTTAGTAGGTCAGTCTAAGCAGGAAAATCTGCGAGCTGGGTTACAAACTAGTCCTGCAAGACCGCAATTGGGCAATCCTGATGTATAATCATTTTACCACTACACTGACAGGACATACAGTACTGTGAAAACTCTTTTCTCTTCAACCAAACCTGGATTTAGCAGGTGACTGTTTTGTGTGATAGCCCCCTTTTTTAAAGTATAGACTTCACTACAAACCTCATAACATCACTAGTTTAAAAATTTTATATATTTGTTCCTCAACCATTCTGACACAGGCTTGTTAGTGTGTTTCAGATTGTTGTCTTGCTACCAAACCTAGATGCATATCCTTAATTGATAACCAGGTCCAGATACAGCAAACCATAACACCACCACTTCTTAGTTGAGAGGCGGTTTTGCGTATGCTATTTTGCTGTTCAATTTGTTTAGCCTAGTCTGGGTGGAGTCAGAATTTAAAAAATTCTGGTTGAAGTTGTGATTGGATGATTTTATGCAAAAGACCATTTCAAGGCTGATTGATTACAGTTGCAAACTGTACAGTATTGGACAGTATGTTACAGTGGTACCTCGGTTCTCGAACTGAATCCGTTCCAGACTCCTAAAAAGTTGGAGTTCTGATCAAATTTTTCCCATAAAAAATAATGGAAAACCAATTAATTGGTTCCCGACCCCCCAAAATTACACCTAAATATGTTTTTTAAACCATTTAAACACGAAACGAACAGGATAAAACAATAAGAGCATTTTTTTTCTTAATGGCTTCCAAAATGATAAAGGTCTTATCCTGCCCCGATCGTCCGCTCCTCCAGTGTGCCACGCCCCATCGTTAACCTCATGTGGGATCCCCATGTGATCAGCTGTTTCTGGTTGTTGTCATTAGTCCTCTGTATTAAGTCCGCGTTTCAGTTTGTTTTCCCAGTCCGGTCATTGGGTGTGTTCGACTTGCTTACAGCGCTGGCTTAAAGCAACGCATTTTGATCCTGACGGAATGCATTATGGTTAGATGCATTGCGACCTCTCACCCAGCTGCACAAACTGGAACTGCCTCCGTGACGACACACCTTAGCCCTTATTGGCTGAAGAGTTTAGTTACATGCATGACGTTTGTATCCCAGGCAGTTCTGATGCATAATCTGCTATTTCTCCCGAATATCACATAAAGCAGTGAGAACTGGTTTTCAGTTAATTTACCATGTACCAAAAAGAGTCTGACAACATAATGCAGATCCAGTGTAAAAATTATTAATTGAATAATTTAACAAAACAATGCCCATCTGCTGCACATCTGACTTGCTGCCTTTCTGTTTGCGCTAGTCGCCCCAGTGTTCCTAGAAGAGTCCAAATGCACGGTGGTGCGTGAGGGCGTCCAGTGCGTGTGTGTGGCCTCAGGGAACCCCGAACCTATCATTGAGTTCCACCTCCCCGATTTCAACATCACCGTAAATGACACGGAGAACCGGTTCAATTACTATACCCACACGGATGGATACACGGCCACAGGCATGATAAAGCTACGGGAGAAGAGCAATAATGGGGGTAACGGAGGCGGGCCGGTCAATGTGCACTGCCGCGTCAGCAATGCATATGGCTCAGAGATGGTGCGCCTGGAACTCCAGCAGGAAAGTGAGCATTTCTAACAGTCACTCATACTTATGATCTGTTTGCGTGAAACTCAAGTAATAGAAATGAAAACATTGTGTAGTTACTTGTATTTGCAGGTTGCTTTTTATGTACATGGTTTGTGACTTTCATTGTCTTTTATTTTGATGGGTAGTTTTGACTAATCATGGGAGATACAAGGATTCAGAATCCTATGTGCATGAGATGTGCACGTTTTTTTTTTTACATTTTTGAACCTTGCTTATTACTAGTTTTAACAACCAAAATATATATTTTAGTCTATCTAAAAGTGAAGTTATAAACAAGGGGTCATTACATTACATTTAGCAGATGTAATTCTTCCAAACCGCTGTTGGATCACTGTTGGAGTGACCAGTTGAGGACAGACTCTGTTCTTCCCTGCAGAGAAGTATATGATGGCTGTGGTGGTTGGCACCATCGGCGGAGTGGCCGTCATCGCGTTCATCATTGCAGCAGTGAGATATGTGGGACACAATAATAAAAAGTGAGTTTCTTGGGTTAGAAAAAGATCAGGGCTACTAATTAACAATATAGAGGGAGATAGGAGCAGGGAACATACTCTCATTGTGTATTAAGAATACCATACTTACAGGAAAATAAAAAGTAAATAGCAATTAAAATCTACGGAATGCATGCAAAGATAACCTAGGTCCCCGTCAGCTACTTTTATTAAGTGTAACTTTTTATTTCTTTTCTAACCTGCTTTGGTTATCAACATTGCTGACAATTTGTTAGCTAGTTTGCTTTTCAACCATGGTAAGAGCTAGCTAGTAAACTAAGGAATGATTACCTTAACTGTTCAAAAAGATGGCTGGAAAATGTTTTAACTGGTGTTGGCATTTCTATAACTGACTCACATCAATGCTGTCATTCAGCCTTGCGTAGGATATCACCAGCTAATAAGCTGGACAGCTTTCTAAATCTTCTATTAAGTATCACAGTATCACTTCCATTTGCTTAACTTTTCCAGTGGTGCCCTCTTAAAGAACAAAACACTTAAGGAAAGAGTATAACCCCAATAGCGTCCTTGAATTCAAACCTAAAGCAGGAAGCACTCCACTTTCTTCTAGACTATTCTAGCTAGTGATCAAATGGGTAGTCATTATTATTTTTATTATTATTATTATTATTATTATTATTATTATTATTATTATTATTTCCATCTCTCTATCTTTCACACCCACTTATCCAGTACTGGGTTGTGGTGAACAGGGAGAATCTTCCTCCTCACACAGGGCATGAGGCAGGGACTCCCCCCAACAGGATAGCAGGACACACAATCACAAACTGAGGAAGATTTAAGAGCAAGGCCACCAAATCACATAACTACATGTTTTTGAACTAGGAGAACAAGCCAGAGTACCAAAAAAATCCCTTTCATGGTGAAAAACATCTAAATTGCGCGCACACACAGAGCCAGGTGGGGATTCAAACCCCAGAGCCTGGTGGGCTGCAGTGATACCCACTGAGCCAACATCTCACCTATTGTCATCAAAACACCCCGATATATACATACAATTAAGATTCACTATATACATATATTAAGATAAACTATGTAGAGTATATAGTATCGTGTATATATATAAATATATATATATATACACACATAAAATATAATTAAAATAATAGCTTTCCTTTATTATTATAGCTAAGATTTGGCTGTGTCCATGATGTCCAGTGGATGTCTAAATTAGCGGTATTCAGCTAGTCACAGCTAGCAAGCCTGATCATGTGACTCCGTCCCCCAGGGAGAATGGCAACCCTGGGCAGGACCTGGTATCTAAACTGGAGAATCCTTCATTGTTCTACAGCGCAGTCAAGAAGGACAAACAAAATCTGAGGAAGAAAGTGGTGAGAAATTCTAATGCTAAAAATGATAAACTATGGTTATATTCATAATGATATGATTATAAATGGCATCTTATAAGGAAGTAGTCAACTGTTTTTGACATGAAAGAGGTCATTTTTGAAAGTAGGGGCCGTCTCATACTCCTCTGCCTTTCTTTATTGATATAACATAACAGTTGTTTACATGTCCAACCCGTTCCTCTTACCTTTACTGATGATTCTTTGCTCTAACCTGCTTCTGTAGTGCGCATTCCAACCTGTTATTTTACAGTGGTCATGCTTCATCGCTCCTATGCATCTGTGTCTCTGTTTCTCTTCCCTAACTACCACACAGCTAAAGACTGAGCTTTTGGGCTCAAAGTTTAACTCGATCCTTGAGGAAACCTCTACGGTAAGGTTCACACATCAGAGTATACGTATACTTGTCAACAAAAACTTAGTCTTGTGAAAACTAAGAGACAAGCAGTTCCCTTTGTAATGATTTAGATTTACACAATGTAACAGAATTTCCCAGTACATTGAGGGCATTTGTAAAAATTGCCTTGTCCATTTCTCTACTCCAGGGAGACGATGGAGATTACCAGCCGGTGGCTTCCATGGCTGAATTGGAGAAGCAAGAGCTGAACTATGCTGCCCTGGAATTCATTGGGGGACGGTCTCGAAATGGGGCATCTGTGCAGGGGGACGACGGCAGTGACTACACTGAGATCAAGGCCAAATGAATCGCACTGCTTCCCTGATGCCCCAGCTATGCGAGATGCACAGCAGGTGCTCGTCACCTGCATTTCTCAGCACACTTCCCTCTGTTTCTCTTACCCTCCTTCAGTAGCCACATTCTCCTTTTTTGTTTCCCATTTTTTTTTACACTAACTTAGCAGTTTCTCCAAACCCAGCCAGCCCCTGCTGGCTGCAGTATAGTGATTATCTCTGCCACAGTCCTCTGAGATGGCTGTTTCATGCTGTATTGGAGAATGACACTTTGAATGAAGTTAAAGCTTCAGTTATTGCCATTCTGAGCTCCCAACTCCCATTCTCTCTGCGACATATGCTCCTCCTGTGGTCTGCTTTTTGCCACTTTTGGTTCTAGAGTTTGTGACAAACTGATTTTCTTTCACGGTTTAGTTTCCCTAAACTTTTATTTGCTGTGGCTATCTCTGTCTTTCTTGCTCTCTCAATCTTCTTATCCTAATATCTGCTTCAACTTGCCTTGTCCTCTCCAACCTGAAATGTCAGGGAATAGGAATTGTAAACATGCTTTGGCATCTCCACCTTCATTTCAAGTTCAGAAGAGACAACCTCCTCATCTCCTAGACCAATGTGATTCTCAAACATCACATATCAATGATGCCCGTTTTCAATTGCATTCTATCCATCTGTTAACTTCATAGGATTTCAGGCGTGTATGTAATCTACTTTGAAATGGTGAATGGAAATGAAAATTTGTTTTTATTAAAAAATTATGGATTGCAAGTTTAGGCAGTGGACTGGGGAAATGCAGAAAAAGATTGTGGAGTTTTGAGGTGGTAAGAGAACCCTTTGCAGTTTCATGTGTTTGATAAGTGGTCCAGTGTGTCTACCATGGTTGTGTTTGCCTCTGTCACCCCATGCATACGATGTTCCAATTCATATGAGACATTTCAGTTTTTGAATTCATCTGATTTGTTTCCTTCAGTGTTTACCCCATAATATTATTGTCTGGCAGTTTTTTTAATTTATTTTTTTATAGCAAAGTTTAAATTATTTACATTCATGGCAAAAGCACCCAGTTTGTTCTGGGTCTGTCAGCCTTATGTAGTGTCTACCAAACAAAAAAGTATACTTCACTGAGAGTTTGCGTGTGAATCAAACCAATCGTGTAAAGTATATTGTTATATCCTTTCCTGAATATGCTTCTAAAAATGTATTCTGAAATTGTTCTTAAGCATGTAATTAATAACACTGTTATAAAGATTGTCTTGTTATAATGATGTAAAAGATTATAAATAATCCCAGAGTGGCACAAAGTATGCTAAGCGACTAAATCCACAATGTTACTCAATACATCTGAATAAATAATTTTCAAAAAGGAATATTTTACCCATATGTGTGATTAAACTTGTATTTGACAGCTCACAATAAACATCAGTAACTAACCCATGTTTAAGCATTCCTTATGCAAAAATGAAAAGCAAAAGTATAAGGAGGAAAATGTTAATACATGTATATCATTTAAGGTTTTAAAGTCCACTTATAAATGCAGTGAATAAAGCTTTTTCCTTTTAGTTTTGATATGCATGAACATCACTTCAGATAAGTGTAGAATGTAGCTCAGTTCCTTCAAATTTTTTCTAAAATTATCATAAAATGATAAAATTATCAAAAATATCAGAATTATTTCTTTTTTTTACATATTAATTATTTTTATTTGCTTTTGATACCTTATTTTATAACATTGTTCTGGGAGACCATCTTCATTATATTTAAGGTGAAAGGAATAAATTACATAAAATGGTGCATATAAATATTTCTTCTCCGGCTTTCATTTAACACCAGGATTACACTAAAATAGTATTACTGTAGCTTTGTTTTCAGAAAAGGCTTAACTAATGCAACTATTGTGAGCAGAAGGCAGGATATACCAAACACAGGATGCCAGTCCATTCATGGGGGATAAACAAAGAGGAACTTACAAACATGAAGCCATATGTCTTTGTACTGTGGGAGGAAACATTTTCCTTCCATGCTAGGAGCCACCAACATGCTCAGATTGGTCCTGCACTGAACAATGGCTGCATTAACTGGAAGGGCATGCAGGAAAAGTCACCACTAGCTTTACTTCCCACTTTGACAAGTATAGCTTTCTGAGCTGCTCTTTATAGGAAAAAAGGACAATTATTCAGTCCAAAAACTGAAATGTCAACAATTTGTAAGTATTCACCCACTCAATCAGTACCTTGTGCAGCTTTTACAGCCAGTAGTGTTTTAGGATAAGTCTCCATTAGTTTTGAACAATGTGATGGAGAAATTCCATTCTTCCTTGCAAAAATTAGTACCAAATTGTACCAAGTTACTTGGGGAGTGGTGGCAGATAGTGATTTTTAAGTCTTGCCAAAGATGTTCAGTGGGGTTAATATGACAATACTGACTGAACCACTTGAACATCAGTTTTCTTGATTGCAGTGTGCTTTTAGGTCATTGTCCTGTTGAAAGATAAACTCCTTTCCTAGTTCAAGCTTTCTGGAACAGGGAAGTGGGTTTTACTCCAGGATCTGTCTGTGCTGGTCACCATTCATCTTCCCGTCAGTCCAGATCAGATTAATAATCCCTGGTTCTGAAAAACATCCCCACAAATTGATGCTGCCACCATGATTTCACCACAGGAGGGATGGTGTTTTCTGGCTAATGTGCAGATGTGACTTTCTGCCATATCTTTGCTGTATTTTCAAAGAAACATTTAGCAAATTCTTCATGCTTAAGGACATTTGTTTCTCAGCCAGGGCTTACCATTTTTCCATAAATGTGTAGCGTTTTGTATGATAAAAGAAGATAATGATTTTATTACAAAAGCACAAATTGTAGTGGGACAGTCCAGGCAGGATTCAAATTGGCAGGCAAGGTAATGGTCAGGGGACAGGTGGGGGACAGGCGGTGGTCAGGCGATGAGAGACAGGCTATCAGAGGACAAGGCATAGCTCAAAGTTTAGGGGTGAAAATGATATCACTAGGCAGGCAGGAAGAAATTTCAAGGGAAACATTTAAACTGCCAGTAAGGAAAAAATCTCAAGTGTGGCAGATGTGTCCAAAACACTAAATGTTTGAGGCTAATCAGGAAAACCTGTCAACAGCTGGAAGAAGCATGGTCCAAAATAAGTTCCAGCAGTGATTATTAGAACATGGGCAGGAACAGGCTTCCCTGGCTAGGTGACAATGAGCATGACAACATCACCTCAGAGAGATCTCACCAAGCATACTAATCAGAACAGACCTCCAACATACCTCTGTGTCACATTTGTGGGCTATATGAAGCAAAAGATCAAGGAGGGGAAGAAGGAATACAAAACCAGAATTGAACCAAAGCTAGAGTATAATTGTTTCATCATTTATTAATAATCATACTCACTTTGTGATTAAGCATTATTCGGTAAGATTAGAAGTTTCTACTATCAAGTTCTCTCTCCTGTTCTTACTGCTGATTCATTACTATTTTACCTCTTAGATATGCCTCCTGGCACTTTGCTCCTCCTCCAGTCCTTTTTATCTTTGTGAAATTCTGAACATATGGCCGGCATATTTATATTTTTTGCATATACAGTGGTACCTCGGATACCTAATATAAATTGTACGCTCCAGGAAATGAGTCATACTACAATGCAATTCTTACTTGAATGCCTTCTTCACAGACTGGATGATTAACAAAATAAAGCAGCGCAACATTACAGTAACAATAAATAAACCAATAACTTGCGTGTACTATTAGAGCATTTATGTCATTTATTTAAACTTTATTTTACCAGGTAAATTAACTGAAATGCAGTTCTTACTGCTTTATGTGATATTTGGGAGAAATAGCAGATTACGCATCGGAACTGCCTGGGATACAAACATCATGCGTGTAACTAAACTCCAATAAGGGCAAAGGTGTGTCATCACGGAGGTGGTTCCAGTTTGTGCAGCCGGGTGAGGTCGCAATGCATCTAATCATAATGCATTCCGTCAGGATCAAAATGGGTTGCTTTAAGCCAGCGCTGTAAGCAAGTTGAACACACCCAATGACCGGACTGGGGAAACAAACTGAACCCGGGTCCCAGAGGTGTAAGGCAACAGTGCTAACCACTGTACCACCATGCTGCCCCCTAATAATAATAACTAGAAACAAAAATTCCTGAAGAACTTTTGAGATGGGCCTATTCTGCTTATGGTGGAGGAGCTGGCGCATCAAATAAAGTGGCTGGTCTGTAG
The DNA here is from genome assembly GCA_019775915.2 of Cyphomyrus plagiostoma. NCBI lineage: Eukaryota > Metazoa > Chordata > Actinopteri > Osteoglossiformes > Mormyridae > Cyphomyrus > Cyphomyrus plagiostoma. The sequence goes on along the minus strand of JABFEA020000132.1, from coordinate 15,056 downwards.
CTGGAAGCTAGGTGGTTGCTATGGTGTTGCTATGCAATGTAGGTGGTTGATAGGGTGTCACAAGGTCTTGCTAGGTTGTTTGTAGCTGGTTGTTAGGTGGTTGTTAGCTGTTGCCTTGTAGTTGCTAGGGTGTTGCTATGCAAAACTTGATGGTTGCTAGGGTGTTGCTAGGGTGTGAGAAGATGTTGCTAGGATCTTAGTAGCTGGTTGCTAGGCATAGCTAGATGTTGCTATGGTGTTGCTAGGTGGTTGCTATGGTGTTGCTAGGTGTTTGCTATGGTGTTGCTAGGTGGTTGCTAGGTGCTGTAACCTGGTTGTTATGGTGTCAGAAGGCGTTGCTAGGGTGTCAGTAGTTGGGTGCTAGGCATACCTAGATGGTTGCTAGGGTGTTGCTATGCATTTCTAGGTGGTTGCTAAGCTGTCGCTAGGCGTCGGTAGGTGGTTGCTATGGTGTTGCTAGGTGCTGGGTGATGAGGCCTGAAGTTGATTATTAAGTGTTGTAGTTATGGCATGACATCACCTCCAGACACCACCATGCTGAACACTGTTCCCCAAGGTTGTGTGCTTAGCTCACTCCTGCTCAACTTCCTGGCTGCCTGTACAATGCTGCATACAGCTCCAGCACCATAAACAACTTTACTGATTATACAACAGTTCTGGTTCTCATGGGTCTCATCACCAAGCAATGGTGATGAGACTGCTTACAAGATGGAGGTTCAGTGACTGGTGGACTGGTGTAAGTCTAGCAATCTATTTTTTTACATGGAATAAAGACAGTGCCCTCCATAATGTTTGTGACAACGATACATTTTTCCTTGATTTACCCCTCTGCTCCACAGTTTTAAATTTCAAATTAATCAATTCAGATATGATGAGGTTTCACTGTGTAGAAATTACAACACTTTTTATACATAGCCCCCCTCATATCAGGGCACCATAATGTTTGGGACATTTGGCTTCACGGGTGTTTGTGATTACTCCGGTGTGTTCCATTGCTTCATTAGTGCAGACACAAGGTACCTAGGCTTGTGATGCTTGTGACTAATGATGTCTTCAATGCCATTTGTTTTTGAGAAGATAAGATCAAAACTTTTAATCAAGACCAAACAAGACCAAGATTTGAGAATTCACAATCAGAATTTAAATTTTAGAACATTTTTTTTGGTAGACTGCACCCATATTGGAGCTATATTTTAATTTACAGTGAGGGAAATAATTATTTGACCCCCCATTGAATTCCTAAGTTCATTGATTTATAAAGAAATGAGAACTCTATAATTTCAATGGCATGCTTATTTCAGCATCAGAAGATAAAGCTCAAAGCTGTAGGGATTTTAGGAACTGTGGCATCTTGGATCAAAAACTGGTTAACTGAAAGGAAGCAGTGAGTAGTTATTAGAGGCACAATGTCACAGTGGGCCTGTGTTCATAGTGGGGTACTGCAGGGTTCAATTTTGGACCACTATTGTTCCTAATTTACATTAATGATATTGACACCAATACATACAATAAACTGGTTAAATTTGCAGATGACACCAAGGTGGGTGGTGTGGAAGATACTGATCTAGCAGCAGAGAGTATGCAACAGGATCTAGACTTAATTAGCCACTGGGCTGATACTTGGCAGATGGAATTTAACACTGATAAATGTAAGGTAATCCATGCAGGGAGCAGAAATATAAAATACAGATATTTTATGGGTTCCACTGAAATAAAGGTAGCTGATTACGAGAAATATCTCGGTGTGTATGTTCATGTCCCACTCTCACCAGTATGGGGAAGCAATAAAAAAGGCCTTTAGGATGTTGGGTAACATCTCTAGATGTGTGGAGTTTAAGTCAAAAGAGGTGATGCTACGATTATGTAATTCCTTGGTAAGACCCCACTTAGAATATTGTGCGTAGGTTTGGTCACCATACCTTAAGAAGGACATTGCTGCCTTGTAAAGGGTGCAAGCTTTTTCACAGGGCTACGAGAATGATTCCTGGTCTTAGAGGAATGTCATATGAGGAGAGGTTAGCTGAGCTGAATCTGTTTAGCCTTGAGCAAAGGAGACTAAGTGGGGAGATGGTCCAGGTCTATAAGATTCTAATGGGTCTGGATGCTGTTCAGCCAAATGGCTATTTCAATATTAGTTTAAATACTAGAACTTGTGGCCATAAGTGGAAATTAGCGGGAGAACATTTTAAAACAAATTTGAGGAAGCACTTCTTTACACAGCGTGTAGTTAGAGTATGGAATAGTCTTCCTGCTAGTGTAGCAGAAGATAAAACCCTGGGTTCCTTTAAATCAGAGCTAGATAAGATTTTAACAATTCTGAGCAATTAGTTAAGTTCTCCCCAAATGAGCTTGATGGGCCAAATGGCCCCCTCTCATTTGTAAACTTCGTATATTCTTATCACAGATTTTTAACAAAACAAACAAGAAAAAAATCTAATTTGTCAGTTATCTAGGGAAATAAGTATTTGATCCCCTACAAGTCAGCAAGAAATTAACACATTAACACAAGTAGTAATTAATTAAGTATTAACAGATACAAAGCCAGCATTCACATTTAATGGCATTACTTTGTTTAAAGAGTATTCCTTGGTCACTAACCTTTCTAGATCTTCAATCTTATCACCATGAGAGACACCAGAGGGCTGTCAGAGGACAGGATGTCAGAGACAATATTGTTGACCTTGACAAAGGTGGAATGGGCTACATTACCATCAGCAAGCAGATTGATGAGAAAGTGACAACTATGGTGGAATTATTTGCAGATGGAAGAAAGACAGAATAATTGTCAATCACCCTGGATTTCAGGCCCCAAGGAAGATTTCGTTTTGTACGGCATCAATGATCATAAGAACAGTGAAGGCTGACCCCAGAACTACACAGGAGGAGCTCGTTAATGATCTCAAAGCAGCAGGGACCTTGGTTGCCAAGAAAACCATTGGTAACACAGTATGCTGTTATAGTTTGAAATCCTGTAGTGGTATTAACAGTATTCATCAGGGCCCATGTTCAGACTTATCTCAAGTATGCCAGTGAACACCGGAATAATTCCAATGAGGCTTGGAAGAATGTGACGTGGTCAGATGAGACCAAAATTGAGCTGTTTGGCATTAACTCTACTCACTGTGTTTGGAGGGAAAAGAATGCTGACTGTAACCCCAAGAACACCATCCATACTGTCAAACACAGAGGTGGAATCATTATGCTTTGGGGGTGTACAGGACGGCTGCACTGCATCAAAGAAAAGATGGATGGGGCCATGCCATGTAGCGTAAAATCTTGGAAGAGAACCTCCTTCCTTCAGCCAGGGCAATGAAAATGTGTTGTGGGTGGGTCTTCCAGCAAGACAACAACCGTAAGATTCTTCAAGATGAAGCAGATTAAGGTCATGGAGTGCCCTAGCCAGTCTCCGGACCTTAATCGCCATACATGACCTAGGGAACTCAAGCTTCCTGTATACAAGTGACAGCCTAAAAACTTTCATGATTTGGAGGAGATCTGCAAAGAGAAGTGGATGAAAATTCCTGCTGAGCTGTGTGCAAACCTGGTGATCAACTACAAGAAACATCTGACAGTTGTGCTTGCCAGCATTGGTTACTCCACCAAGTACTAAAGCATGCGTTCCAAAGGATCAAATACTTATTTCCCTAGATAAATGACAAATTGCTTTGTAACTGTTACATAATGATTTTTCTGGCTTGTTTTGATGATCTATCTATCTTTTGCTGTTAAAATAAACTTACCAGTGATGTTATAGACTTTTCATTTCTTTATTAATGGGTCAATTTAAGAATTCAGCAGGGGGTCAAATAATTATTTCCTTCACTGTATGTAATTCCAAAATACCCTATTATTGAAAACCTTTAATGTTCAAATAATGCAGATGTATCCAAAAACCCACAATATGGCAAAATCACGTACACAAGATCCTTTTACAGCTCCCTGATGGCAATAGTAAATTACAACTCTAACAATCAACAAAAAACACTACCGACAATGTCCAAAACAGTTATAACAGGGGCAATCGATGATGGATGACTGAAAGAAATACCTTGTGAACAGCTGTCCTAAAGGACCATACCAGTTCCTGATGTGGTGTGAGGTGATTGGGAGCAGGGCTGTAGCCAGGGTTTGAAAAATAGTGAGCTCCGGGGCTGAGGGGGTGTGGGGGGGGGGTGAGTTGCGTCACTCATTTCAGGGGGATAGGCAGTGTTAAATGAGAGTTAACTCAATTCTTTAATGATGAAATTTACACAAAGTTTGATAAATGAGGTCCCACTGTTAACTTTTCATAGCCATTTTGCAGCTGGTTATCAGTATATAGGACTTCATGGCATTAAAATGCTTTGTGCCTAGCTCGAACACCTACTTGCAGACAGCACAATAAGCTTCTCGGTCATTTCCAGTCACTGGTCGTAACTATTTTGGACATTAACAACACTTTCCCATCTATATCTCATTGTGGCCTCCAGCTGGAGTGGCGCAAAACTACATTGCGTGTTATAATAATTTGCTTCTTCAATTCTATTGCTATAATGATCAATAGTACTATTCTTGTGGCATGACAACACACATACCTGGAAAATTTTAAATGAACATTGATCAATATGACCAATTTTGGAGCTGAACTTGGATTAAATTGGAAAAATATTTAATACCTGTAGGAATCGTATTTAAGACTTTTAAAATGCCTTTTAAGCCCAAAATCATTAAATTGATTTAATGCTTTTTAAGTACATTATAATGATCTATGGAAACAACAACCTAGTGATAATAAAACCAATGGCTATCATGGAAGGAGAAGGAGGAAAGAGCACTATGCTCCCCACACAAACAATGGAAAAGTAGAAAGGATGGCCCACTCCAGATTGTTTGAGGTGTTTGTGATAGAGGACCTTGTCAGGACCTTAAACACCAATTTTGTTGTGAAAAAGGCCTAAGAATGTCTGTTCTTCTTTAGAAAACTGAAACAGCAACTGCCACCACAATACTATAGACAGTATCATAACCTACTGTGTACCAGTATGGCATTCTAGCTGCACTGCTGCTGATCAGCAGGTGGCAAAGGTATGTGGTGGGCGG
>JABFEA020000131.1:852770-863206 GCA_019775915.2 Cyphomyrus plagiostoma | reverse complement strand
ACCCATGCGCCCTGCCCCCCGCCTTTTACCCATGCGGCATGCCCCCAGCCGTTTACCCATGCGGCATGCCCCCAGCCGTTTACCCATGCCGCATGCCCCCAGCCGTTTACCCATGCGGCATCCCCCCAGCCATTTATCCATGCGGCATGCCCCCCGCCATTTACCCATGAGGCATGCCCCCAGCCATTTACCCATGCTGCATGCCGCCAGATATTTACCCATGCTGCATGCCCCCAGACATTTACCCATGCGGCATGCCCCCAGCCATTCACCCATGTGGCATTCACCCATGCAACATACCCCCAGCCATTTACCCATGTGGCATGCCCCCAGCCAGTTACCCATGCGGCATGCCCCCAGCCAGTTACCCATGTGGCATGCCCCCAGCCATTTACCCATGAGGCATGCCAATTGAGTACTCTGTGACTGTGACTCTTAATACTCAACTGGTTGGTGGAAACAAAATGTTGGTCTGGATTTGTGCTTTCTGGACCTGAAATCTCCACCTCTGGGATACACAGAGGGCATTGCTCTGTGTCAGCTCCAAAAACATGCTTTTCCCCATTGCTACCGACTCTTCTTGCATTTAATCAGTGATTCTGATCCAAGGCCAGAGGACAGAGCATTTCTCATTAGTCTCAGGGATACCATTTCAAGTACTGATTACTGCAGCAGCCACTTCCCAGTCTGAATGGGCTTTTTCGGGGAGCTAGCATCTTTTGGGCATTTGTTCCAAATTTAGGGGGTTTTGTGGGGGGGCAAAATTATGCCCCCACCAGCAAAGCTCATCCTGAGTGTTTGTCTGATGGGAAACTTATTCAGAGCGTAATGTTGGTGGTGTGAGGGCACACAGTTTCTTTTTACACAAATCTGCCTTATCAAAAAGAAAACCCACAGATGTCCTGCTTTAAAATGAGCCAATCCTTTTAGTCTGAGATTGCATCTTTCACATTTACTACTTTGGGTAATAAAACTAATACTTTCTGAGGCCATTTGCACCTACATCCAGTAGTTTTCCAAAGCTATTGCCGGTCATGGCGATATCCAAGTGGACTGGTGGAAAACAAGAAAATTAGCAGGATCCATTTCATTCTCTAACAAATTGCCCTTTGGAAAGATTTGTTCTTTAGGCTGACATGGTACATCTGATGTTTGCGTATGAAAAGCTTTTGGCAGCTAAAAACAAAATTTAAATGTTGAGGAAGGTAGGCCAACTACCGACACGATCAAGAGTTTGTTTTCGACAGGAAGGAGGGACGTCCAAGATGGCTTCCCGGTTGGATAAACAGGTACTAAATCTGGGCTTTCTTTGTTAATCATGTGTGATGTGAACTCTGCAGAATTCCCTTCTTCTGTAAACACTTTATTTCTGAACCCACTTGCCATTCACGGAGCCCAGATCCTGCAAGTTTGAGCCAGTCCCTAAATGTGACTGAATGACAAATTCTACAAAAATCTTTCCCTGGCATTTTTTACCCAGGTGAGTCATAGTTTCTTTGACCTTAATATCTCCACCTTTATCAGCCTGTCCACCCGGTTTGGTCCTCTAAGTGCCCACCCCTCAGAGCTGGGGTGTGTCATCGCGCCCGGGGCAGCGCTGGTGCCCAATGGTGGCACTGCGAGGAGCCCCTCGTCACAGAGGCTGTGCCCTTTGCATGGGTTGAACCTGCCACAGTGAGGTGAAAGTGGCTAATCATTCTCAGCTGACAGAACGAGACCTAAGCATTCATCACGGGCCCAGGAATCTCCACCCCATAGATTTTAATCATTTGAATTTATAAACAAGTATAGCATGCATGATAATTGACGGTTCTCTGCCCATCAACATCAATTTAAGCCTCTCCCTTGCTTTGATTAATGATCAACATCCAGCACACGGCGTTCCCTGCTTCACGTGTCTGCATCTAATAAACTCATCTGATTGTGATCTCCCGGGCATTACTGTTTACACATCGCCGTTTTGTTTGTGAGCTCTCAGAGATCTGCTTATTGTCCTTCTCTTTGCCGGGCTGCATATTGTTTTGGGTATTTTCCATTAATGCTTAGCCTGCGGTCATGTGTCAGCGCCTTTGAAGATGGCTCCACAGCGGCCCGTCCTTACTGTTTTCACCTCTGCCATCCCGGGTCCGCCAGGCCCTCGGCCGAGCCTCTGCAGCGTCTTTGATGGTTCTCCAGGAAGAAAGCCTGCATTCCGTGCACGTCGCTGGCATGATTGCTGCCCGCTGAGCGTGCCAAGGCGCCTCCATGCTGACTCCAGTCTCCATCCTGAAGTATTTGCATTCTAGAATGTTCCCATACTGAAGCGTTCATGTCAGATGCTTCTCATGCTAATCTGCATTTTTTTTGGGGGGCCGTGTAGAACATATGAGTGGAGCGGAAGGACATTCCTTTGATCAGTCTCAGTCTAGCCCGTTGAAATTTAAGGCTGCTAGCCTGTAGCACATCTCAGGGTAACTTCGGGTAAAACGATGGCATGGGTTTGCAACCAGCTCAGTTCTGCTGGTCAGCTTATCATCCAGCCTGGCTCACATGTTCTAGTTGTGCAACGGGCTAAACTCACTGGGGGCATGCCGCAGACTGGCCAGCTGGGCCCTGGACCAACTTCACACAACCACTGAGCTCAGAAACTAAATGATAAGCAGGTCAGTAAAGGTACACTCTGGCGCTTCACAGACAGAATTTTTACACCGAAATGCTTTTCAAAAAGCTTAAGATACAAGTCACAGAAATACCGATAATCGTGTGGATTAAATTGATAGCGGATCCTATAGCAGGCTTTCTAACATCACGTTTTTCATATTACCAATGTGTCATTCAATTCTGCTGGGCACTCCAGTTAAGACCATATAAGTTACAGGATGAAAAAACAAGCTATTTAGCAGAGATGGGCCCCTTGTGGATTTACTCTCTTGTATTTAGCACTTCACTATAAATCATTTTTCCCCAAGGAGGATGATAGTTTAGTCAGTGCTCTCATAAGTTACATTTCAAAGATTATAGTCCCCTTTTGTGCCAAGCGTAACATCACCCTATTTACATTGCCTTGTTTTTTCATCACAGTTTCGCTGGTCCCGCTAGGAATAGTTACATTTCACGATGGCATTTGTGAACGGTGTGCTCCCTCGGTCGCCTGCGTTCTCTAGAGACGTCTCAGACTCGTAACCTTCCTATGGCGTGTTCTTCTCCCCCTCTGCTTGACTATGCAGACGTCAACGACGCTAAAACAAGCCCCTTTGTTTTGTTAGCTGCTGTTGAAATCAATCAAACAGAAAAAAACTGTACAATTTAGCTGTTTAAAGTTAAAGACCCTGAAAATGATGTTAGTGTACAGCCAGGGAAATGACTCCGTTAATGATCTAATCGCCCTTCAAAACAGCAAACTGACACCACAGTGGTGTTTAAAAACACAAATTTGGTGGGGCATTAAACGTGTATACACTTTTTCCATAGCTAAACTGAAGTGCCCCAATAGGGGTTTTCCATACCCCCCCCAATCCATGCAGCCTCATGTCACACCCCCCAGATTGATGGCTGATTACATATGGTGCCCCAGCTTGGGCCTTGAGTGCCAAGGTGAATATTTATCAAGCCATTGCATGAGTAACAGGTAGCGGTCAAGGACACAGACATCAAATCACAGGTGGGGCCCTGCTCTTGTACCCTTGAACGTGTAGTTAAGTTGTCTTGTTATATCCATATATATAAATGGGTACAGCTGTGTTATGGATAAGCTATTAATTGTTAATAATAAAAACACTCTAATAAGCAGTTTTGCAGGGAAACACCCAATTCCTTCAGGCCATGGCTGTTAGCATTTCCGGCCTTACAGTAAAGTGCCTTTGCCATTAACCGCTGACGGTGCATCATCACCATGCCTATAGGAATGACTACAGCACGGGGTCATTTGTAGGTGACTGGTCAGGGCCCTCAGTAGGTTCCTAAGGGCCCCTGTGGTCCCCTGTCACAATTGTTCCTGCCAGATAGACTCTTGGCTGGGGTCTCCAGTGAAAGGGAGGTGTGCTCCAACTTGGCACCATGAAGTGTGAGAACATGCCATCGTAACTGGCTATTGGGGGGCGAAGCATTGCTTAGCACTCCTACGCTTCTGTCTCGCACTGCGCTAATAAAACATGGAAGCCGGCTTGCAGGAAGCCGCCCTGGGCACAGATGAAACATAAACAGAGATCAGTGTCTCGGACTCGGTGATTTGGCCTCGCGTGTGAAGTTAGGTGGGGAGGGGGGGGAAACAGTAACAATGTGCAGGAAGCGCGTATCTCTTCCGAGACCCAACACCAATCCGGCAGGGCGTCCCAGGGAGACCCGGACGAGTGATGTCATGTACTTTCTCTTCGATCAAATCTCTCGTCACTGGGCATTTATGGCTTCACAGTCCCCTGTAAATACGATAATGTCATGGCTGTACGGCGGATGTCGGGGCGATTCACAACCCTGAACTAGCCCACACAACGCTCGCCATTTGTATCATGCTGCTAGACGATAGACCGTGTTTAGATCTGCTTCTCTTACATCTACAATCGTTTTGAAGCAGAAACTAGGATTTTCCCATCTTGCGCTGCAGGTGGGAGTGGCTCCCCTTCTCTCTCCAGTGAGTGACATGGGCTGGGTCTTTGGAGCCTCTTCATAGGAGCCACCGCTGTTATTACAGTCACCGCTACATGATGGGGAAGGAAGCTGAGTAGGAGAGACAGGGATGATCTCACCACACGGCATGGCCGCGACGTACAGGCCAGCCGAGGAACGCATGGCATTTATGGCTCTCTGCAATCGCTCTGAAAGCACGCCATATAGCGTTTCAGTGCAGCCCGGCCGGCAGCTGGGGCTGAGCTTTCATCTCACTTAATGAAGCATTATTTGCACAGAGGAGCAATAAAACCGGAAGAATAAACAGGGAACCTAGATTTACACATGCTGCTTGTGCAGTGTGGAGCACAGACTCCATGTGCACAGGGATAGGGCATGCACAGGGATAGGGCATGCACAGAGATAGGGCATTTACGGGGACAGGTAGTGAACAGAACCAGGATGTAAACAGGATCAAGGTGTGAGTGTGCACAGGGGCAGGACCAAGGGTGTAACTATGGCTGGAATATCGGGGGGGTTGAGGTCTCCACCCATTACGGGGGAAACATGATTATTTGGGGGGTTTTATTAGCTGGTTTTGATTTACTGGGTGGGCTACATCCCCCCCGTAATTTACGCCCATGGGCAGGGCGTGAACAGGAACAAGGTGTGCATGGGGACAGGGCATATACAAGGAAAGGGCTTGTATGGGACCAAGGCATGCACAGGGATAGGGTGTGTACAGGATTAGGGTATGTACAGGGGCAGGACTTATACAGGGTGTGCACAGGGACAGGGCGTGTACAGAAACCAGAATGTGAACAGCACCAGGGTGTGTACAGGTACAGGACATGGGCAGGGATAGGGTGTGTACAAGGTGTGCACAGGGACTGGGCATGCACAGGGACATGGCATTCACAGGAACATGGCATGCACAGGAACAGGGCGTGTACAGGGACATGGCATGCGCAGGAACAGGCCGTGTACAGGGACATGGCATGCGCAGGAACAGGGTGTGTACAGGGACAGGGCGTGCACAGGGACATGGCGTGCGCAGGGACATGGCGTGCACAGGGTATGGCGTGCACAGGACCAGGGCGTGTACAGGGACATGGCGTACGCAGGGACAGGGCGTGCGCAGAGACATGGCATGCACAGAGACATGGCGTGCGCAGGGACAGGGCGTGCGCAGGGACATGGCATGCTCAGGGACATGGCGTGCTCAGGGACAGGGCGTACGCAGGGACATGGCGTGCTCAGGGACATGGCGTGCACAGGGACATGGCATGCACAGGGACAGGGCGTGCGCAGGGACATGACTTGCGCAGGGACAGGGCGTGCACAGGGACATGGCGCGCACAGGGACATGGCGTGCACAGGGACAGGGCGTGCTCAGGGACATGGCGTGCTCAGGGACAGGGCGTACGCAGGGACAGGGCGTGCGCAGGGACATGGCATGCACAGGGACAGGGCATGCACAGGAACATGACTTGCGCAGGGACAGGGCGTGCACAGGGACATGGCGTGCACAGGGACAGGGCGTGCACAGGGACATGGCGTGCTCAGGGACAGGGCGTGCGCAGGGACATGGCGTGCGCAGCCCCCTTCACACATTTTCTTTACATTCCAGGTCTCTGCTTTCCCCACACACTTTTGTAGTTCAATATTTAGTGTTAAACATAATTAATTTCATTTTGCGTCAGGTGATGAGATCAATGGCACTGTGATGCTGTGGTATTTTTTCCCATTTTTCCGATTACACTAAACTCTTGTTTATTAGAAAAATATTTTGTATATAATTTAATCACATGTTTTTATGAAGGCAATCACGTTCGCTGTGTGATTTCATTGCGCAGCTATGGCGTTCCATCAGTAACACTTAAATATTTGCAACTGTGTTTGTAAACAGCCATAAAATCCCTTTTTGGCCATGCAGTGGAGTTAGAGGCACTGGAATGATGCCCGGATAGCAAAACCGATTTGGGCCACGGCTCAGTGCCTCTGCCTCGACCAGGCCCAATCAGCACTTTGGCACCAGCATGTCAAAAATGAACCGTCTGCATTCTCCGATCCAACCTGCAGACTTTCAGGAGAAAGGTGGAGAAAATGTAGGAATGGAAATCTGGCTTACAGACAAGGCATCTTCGTGAATGTGAAAAGTGAGAAATGTGCAGAGTGGATTTTTAAATCATTTTAAAATTGATTCTGCTCCCTTATGGTCTCACTCACTACATTCCAATCAAGCACAGCTTGTCAGACAACCAGTGTCTGCCCTGTGGATCATATCACAGTCAATGAAAGCACCTATTGTAGACCAGCTGCGTAAATGAGTTACGTAATATCAAAGGTCTGGAAGTGTTAACACAGCATGCCGCTGGGGGTGAGGACTCCGTGCTCAGCTAATAAAAAGTGTGACGTCATGCTACCACGCGGTGGTAAATCCCGCACTTTGCTTTTACACTGTGCTAACAGGACCACATGCGCTGATCGCACAGGTGGCAGCCTTGACATTGCGGTGTTCCCGGTCGGCCCAGGAAGGACCACGCTCTTTTCATGGCATCAACATTCAACAAACTGTCTTTCATCAGGGAGAGTCAGGTGACTTGGGTTTCTTGCACTGATTCGTTCCATGTTTCATTCCCTACAATGTGCAGAAATTTGTATTTTCATTTCTTTGCCTTGTCCCCAGTAACCCTGACTAAGGCACTGATGTAGCGGAGTGGTGGTTGATGTGGTTGGGACCCTTGAAAGCAGCCCTAATTCCTGAATATGATCCTAATTCTTACTGAACAAAGACCCCATTCGCCACCCAACCCGGCTGTGCTCGCTTTCCCGACCACAGACAGTCTTGCACATCTATTTTATTTGGCACTTGTTTAGTCGTTCTCTGGGTCGATTCTTGGCTTGATAGCTTACCAGGTGTGTGTTCTCACTTCTTGTAGATGGATGCCGGCCGTCTCCTTTTAACTCCACAAAGTATGTTTGCTGAATAAACCCTTCATCCTAACATTGCTATAGAGGAAGTTAGAGAAATAGATTGGGTGACATATCATTGGGATTTTAGGATGAGATCGGTGAATCAATGATATTATTGATGCATCTCGGGAGAAGCAAAGGCAGCTGTAAACTTCGCCTCGAGGTGTTTGGAGCCTTATCCAAGGTTCTGTGGAGATCTGCTTTTTAGATCCCGCTGAGTTTGCTGCTCCATTTCCAAAGACAATTTATCATGAGAAAAAAATCTGAGAAATGTGAATCAAAGTGGTTATTTATTTTTGCATGTCAGTGACCATGTTTTTATCTTGGTCAAATAGAAGAGAGAAGCCAGAGTTACGCCTTCCTTCCTATCGACAAAATTCACTGATTTTAGAAGCTGTACTACTGAGTTCTGACTCAATTAGTAGCAATATGACTAAATAAATACAGCTGTCACTGATTTTTTTTTGCATTCCTCGGCAGATCTGAGAATAAAACATGTTGCAGTTGAGAAATACATGCCTTTTATTGTGAAATAATGAACATATTTGTTTTAGTATGGAAATCAAACCCTTGACACAAGTAGCTGGGGAGTGCAGCATCTCTGAGGGGGCAGGCGGACAAGCCACAGGAAAAACCACTTTTCCTGATGGACGTGTCATGATTCACTGCCCTGTCACTCCAGGATTCTTTTAAGTACAAACTTGTGTTGCTGGCTTTGACTTTGCAAACACGAGGCGTTAGAAATGCTTCGAAAACTCACACATACAGTTAATCACCGCTGGTATGCTAATAATTTATTAGGAAGAGGAATAATAGATTTATACCCTTGAATAGCAGCCGTACGGAATGCATTGGAGCTCTGACTAACAGACTCCAACCATGTGTTTGGCAAAACAAACTGAAGACGAGAGGAGATATTATTTCAGACTTAAAGTATTTTTTTAACTGAAAAAGGGTCAGAAGAGATAATTGATGTTTTTTTTTCCAGAACAATTTGAAGATAATTATCTGAGCAAATACCTTTCAGCAAAGATGTAAACATTTATCTGCTAGGCGAGGAATTAGTGTGTCCTGCTGAAGCCAAATTATTCAGATATAATTTCCTGTTACGCCAGAAAGACCTTAGAGGGAAGTAACACCATTAGCACTATTTGTATTTATATGCTGTATAAACACGCATGACGTCTGCTGTAGCTGTGTGCCTGTGCTCTTTGAAGGGTGTAGTAAATGCATTTGTTTATATTCATGGGCCTGTGGGATTAAGCAACACACAGACGTCCTTTTAAAACAATCTGCGCTAGCTTCCATAGGGCTCTGTACTGATTACAAGGACACTGTCCATGAGCACAGGCAGAAGGCAGGAGGTCTGTCTCAGGTCAGGCTCACAGGTCACAGGTCCCAGCAGGTGTGAATAAATGACAGAATACAGAATAAACACTCTGTCAATTGGATTTAAGTTGGTTTCAGCATTGCCACTTTCCCTCACACACACACACACACACACACACACACACACACATAAATAGACACAGGTGTGTAATTATATTTTTGTGGGGACCCTCCATTAATTTCTAATAACCTTGACCATAAGTAACCAAACAAATTAGGCTTTGGCATTTGAAAAAATGTCCCCACAACTTCAAAATAACTGGTTTTTATCACGTTGGTCCCCATAATGTAACATAAACATAATACACAACTCTGTCTCTCTCTCTCTGTCTGTCTCTCTCTCTCACACACACACTGTCCAGAGATGGGAGAGGGGACAGTCTAATGTATCATTCGCTGAGCCAAACCAGCTCTCCATCCTGTACTGACTATAAAGTGTCTCATTGACCAAGCTGGTTCATGGTGGTTTAAGAGCTTAAATTCCTCTTTGCTGTAGCAGGAGTCAGCAATGTATAATCAAACAGTGCAGAGGGCCTGGCCAAACCTCACACTGTCCGTCACGTGAGATGTATAACGGAGACACTGAGCTCACTCCTCTTAAGAGAGTTACACTTTTGGATGAAAAACAACGAAGCGATGAACAGAGTTGTTTTTAACCTTTGACTGGTGTCCATCTTGGAGCAGAGGCTGGTTTACATTTCACTTGTGCAGTAAGTTAAAGACTGCTCAATCATTTTTACTGTGGTGAATGTGTCTGCCTGTATGAGAGCAGATTTTAAAAATGTCACTGTTACCATGTTAACGTGCTCTGTTGTTTACAAAATATTTTTGTAGCAGTATATCCTCAATCAAAGTGACGTTTCACCATTTACAGCCTCCACCTTTATGGTCAGCAGGCTGCAGCGTTAAGCTGCTCTTTTCATTGTTATACTTTATGTCCGAGAATAATTTACCAGACAGAAGTCTGTGCTCTGCTCGGAGGGGACTCTGTGACTTAACCGGCCCCTCTCAGTTACCCAGACTGCAGTCCAGACTTTCTTCTGATATGAAATGACTTTAAAAGAGAACTGTAATTTTAAATAAATAAGTAAAACATTCCTAGTTATTTTGAGATGGATTTTAATTGAGGCGTCTTTGGTTGTGAAACTTTATACTTTTTAATTTGTTGTTTGATTTCTAAGCTAAGCAAAAGTTATAGCTAATGTTTCTGTTGGTCCTGTTTTGTTCTTTAATCTCCGGAGAGTGTTAAATTCCTGAAATATGTACAGTGAGCCGTGAAACAGGCCAATTGTTGCACAGATGCCACTGGATGCATCCTTCTTAAACCATGCCTTTTTGTGTATACCTTTTTTGATAATACCTTTTTTGTTATACGTTTTTTGTGTACACTCACCTAAAGGATTATTAGGAATGCCATACTAATACGGTGTTTGACCCCCTTTCGCCTTCAGAACTGCCTTAATTCTACGTGGCATTGATTCAACAAGGTG
>JABFEA020000131.1:823943-838882 GCA_019775915.2 Cyphomyrus plagiostoma | reverse complement strand
CCAGACACTACTCTCACAGTAAGATGGAGGAAACCAAACACTACATGCACAGTAAGATGGAGGAAACCAGACACTACTCACACAGTAAGATGGAGGAAACCAGACACTACATGCACAGTAAGATGGAGGAAACCAGACACTACACACACAGTAAGATGGAGGAAAACAGACTCTGGAGCAAGGAGAATCTCAGGAAGGTTTGACTGAAACACGTTGTTGTCTATTCAGGGCCACTGTCCCCATCTTCTCCCCTTGTTTCGCCAGGTGCTGGAGTGATTCCCGGATACAAACAGGCAAAGGCTGGGGGTGAGTTTGCATCTGTAACGTTTTTCACAAGGTCTAGAGCAGTTAGCGTAGTGAGGTTCTCCTGACTTGTGCGGGCTCCACCCGGAGCTGGCTCTGCAGAGCCCCCCACAGCCTTGAGTATCACCAGTAGCAGAGGTGCTCGGGGTTACATGACGTTCACCAGGCTCTGCAGAGTTACACCACACAAAACAGCAAAGTGATCATAAATAAATGTGTTTATCTGTGTTGGTGATATTGCCTACTCCAGTGTAATACAAGGCTCTCCAGGTCTTGTTTTGCTGGCCGCAGGGCTGACTTGAATGCTGTAAGCAAAGAGCAGTCAGGTGAAACCTCACAGTAACAACTAAACATCAGTGTAGCGTGAAATACTACAAGTCGTCATCCTCCCTAGAGGGACTGGCTGTTTGGCCAGGCAGTGATGTCACTTCACAAACATGCGATTTACGGAGGAAATGTAGCCGCTGACTTGAAGGGCCGAATGATGCGAGGAAGTGAGGCAAGCTGGCGTGTTCCTGTGCAGGTGGCATTGGGGGCCGTGGCCTGGGTGGTTTTGGAGGTGCTGGGATCGCGCCAGGTAAGAGCAAGATGGCCTACACACCTTCTCAAAGCAAAAGTCAAAAAGCATGACCAGAACTTTTATATATATATATACACACACAGCAAAAACTAATAAAGATAACTGATAATCCATTCATTCATTCACCGATTCCATTTCCAAGCACTTGATGGGTTGACGGGTACGATCATTTATCTATATTTGTCTATGTTTCATTTGAAAAGCATCCACTGTCAGTATTTTTTTGACACTGGCTCCCTTACAGGTGCTGCTGCAAAGCCTCCTAAACCAGGTGAGCATCCCGTCCTCCTCACACATAACCAACCACACTATTTTTTTTTTTACCGATCTGCTGTTGGCCTTGCCCTACTGTATGTAACGATTTACAACAATTCTGCCAAGGGTACTTGAAAAAACAACAAAATTGCAATGGGAAAACCCTGAAATGCTTCCCCGATCCCTTTAAAAGAAGATGGGGGAGAAAGAGCATTTATAGCAGTAGAAATGGCAAACATGGTTGTTGATAATGTATGAATGGCGTGTATGACAGCAACTGGGCAGGAGTGCCGATGATCTGGGGATCCAGCCGCAGGAGGCAGGGGCCTGAAGACGGATCGACACAAACAGCTGTATCAGAATGCAGGGCTTGAGAGAGCGATGACAGATGAGATGGTAATGATCTCGGGAGGGAAATTAGGAGGTTACAGCGGATCAGATGAAGATTACGACAGTTGGAATTTAAGGCGAGTCAGGCCCTTGGTCTGATCGATTTTTCATGCGGCCTCTTTTTGGGGGCGAGTCTTGTGCCGACACCCCAAAGTAACCCAAAGAGGAAGCGTACTCTGCCTGCCAAGGCGGGTCTGCCAGGGCCGCGCCTCCGCGCGGTCAGACATCCTGTCAGCAGCTCCTTTCCGTAGCGGCTGCGGCTTTCGCATGTTTTATCGCAGCACAGGACATTCTTTCGGGGCATGGGCTCAGCCGCCGACGGCCCGAAAGAGGACCTCAGGGCCTTATCAGGGGGTGCCCTGCTGAGCGCTGTAGAGGGGCGCTGGCGGGGGGCAGGGTCTTCTCACAACATTAACCACACAATAACTGGAAGCCAGGCTTTCGAAGCCTGCCACACACCTCGGCTATCACGTCCCCTGGTAAGCACTGTTTTCCTACTGCCCAGTGCTGCACGTATCGCAGAACAGGGGCCATTTGGACATTATTAAATTTCCTAAAGCACAGATTTCATCAGGGCTGCCATTGTGTTTGCCGAGAGATTAGAAGCAGAGTGAACGCGCCTAATGGTGATAAGAATTGGAGGGGCCTGTTAACCGTGTGACCACTCTCCTTTCTTTTACATTAGTCACTCAGCTCCATAAACTCCATCTGAAGGGCCCATTGCCTGGTCTCAGCAGGTCATTCAGAACAGCTTCCCGCGTTACGTGCGTCCAGCAAATGATCCCCTGGTCTACAAACCCCAGAGTATAGGGTCTTCCAGTCCCACTTGTGACTGTTACGACTGCCCTGTTTCTAATAGCGGAGGATGATTCGTTTCCTCTAGATGGCCCACCCTGCCTTAGTTATACTCCTAGTAAGATCCTGGGACATAAAACTGCCTCACAGATGAGCTGTTGTTTTGTCGGTGTGCAGGAGAGATTGGGGGGGGGGGGGGGGGTAAGTTACTGCGAGCACTGAGGACGACACCCAGATAAACAAACTGGCCTCAGTGAAACAAAGAACTCTCCCAGTAAACAGTTACAGGACCTAGACACAGGGCCAGTGCCAAAAGCACTGGGAAACTTTATATATGCTAACACGTGTCACTTACCAACATAGAAGCTTGGCTTCCTGGCACTCTATGCTGCGAGAGTGACATCTTTCTGTGAGTCTGTCTCTCCATCTGCCTCTCTCTTTTTCCATTTTTCTCCCTCTTTTTCCTCCCTTTCTGTCTGTCCATCTCTGCCTGCCTCTCTATTTCAGCCTCACTCTGCCTCAAATTGCCTTGCTCACTCACGACTCTGGCTTTGCACTCCAATCCAACTCCATACCAGACCAGTATTGCAAACCTATGGAACATGCTGGATTGCTCAGAGCATCCGAGGCTGTTTTTCTAGGATTTGAGGTGAAGGACCCTCCAAAACGGGGGGGTGGTTTCACAATGGGGCCAGAACGAAGGCCAGGGAGACAAGCCGGGGGCGAACGGAGCATGAGAGGGTGCGTCTCCGGCAGAACATGTGCTTCTTGTTACCAGGCACCGACCCCTCCATTTTGGTGGGTGGGGCTACGAGGAGGGGGCACACGATGGCCCATCCGGATTTTTGGATCCTGTCACTCATCCACAGCTGGCTCCACATGACCCAACCAATGGATAGATGACCTCACTTCTGTTGTCTTGGGCGCCCCACCTTCTCACCAGGTCTCAGGAAGCCTTCTGCTCTGGTGGAAGGCCCCTCCGATGCAACGCATGTTGGTGGAGCATCAACAATGGACCGTCTATGACCTGCCCCCCCCCCCCCCCGCCCCGCCCCCTGCAGGGAGTCAGGGTATGCCTCACAGTCCAGCGCTCTGGGAAATGCCAGAGACAGAATCCCTGCATGTTCACTGAATGTGAACATGAGGCTGACAGCTTGAGCACACTCACACCTTTGGTGTTCTGTGGCTGAACAGATGATCCCAGATGATAGTGGAAAGGTATGGGGAGGTGACACTAACTCCTTCCTGACTAACCCTGAGGAAGAGACACAAACTTCGTGCACTTGGGGGCCTCTTACAAAATCGATGAGTCACATCAGGAGAAAGCAGAGTGAAGTCAGTCGGCCCAGGGGAGAGCGGGAGAGTGAAAAGCGCCGCGGTGAACAGGCAGGGCCAGCTGGCTGGGCATGGAGAGCGAGGCAGGCAGGTCTTCTCCACAGAGTGCATCCGGACACACGCTCTTAGATGAGCAGGATCGGATCCAGCTGAGACAGGACAATGAGGCAAGGAGCTTGGCCTCAAGGACGATGCCATCGTTGTGGGTTAAAAATCCCTCATGCAGCAATCTGTGCTCTTACTGCCGCGGCAGGGTCATGAGCACAGCCACAGTGATGGCTTTTAGCTCCTCAATGGGCCTGTGCTAGCAGGCTGCAGAATATCTCTGGGTTGTACCCCGCCATCGGATTCTGAAACTTGTGGTTAGTTTGCCATGGATGCTGTCAGGCAGCTGGCCGGCAGCCCTGGAATCCTCCTCTCTCTTAAATTAAATCCGTCACCAGCCCAGCACATCCAACAGGAAAATGGGGAAAAGTAAATGGTCCAAGCCTCATGTCTGGTTCCTCTGTAGCTCTTAAGATCTCATGTCTGATTGGCTGAACCTTGTCACAGGTTTTGGGGTGGGGGGCGGGACAGAAAGTCTGCCTGATTAATGCCTGTAGTAATCCATCAGGCTAAAGAGCAGCATTCGAGCGTGTGGGTGCCTCATTGAACGTGGCTGTACTCTGGGGCTCTGGGAGATCATGGAGACCGGGCCCCAGTTTACTCAGTATGGCGGAGAGCTTCCCACAGAGTATTGTTGGGCCACCTCGAGTGAACGCTACTCTAAGGTCCATTCTGGGAATGACAGCTTCCTTCACACAGCTCATATTAAATGGCCACGCCTGTCTTCCTGATGGAGAAACGTGGGTGTTCAGTGTGAGGTTTAAGTGCAATGCAACACGCAGACAGCATGGAGTCCACAGAACCTTCTGACTCTGCTGTTCTATCTGCTGTACGTTCCACATCAGCTTGAGTCGCCTCGATGACCTGTAACGCGCTGCAAGGTTTCTCAAGTCATTAATCAACCATCATCGCTTGTTTAATGCTGGATCCCACTTTTCTGCATCAAGAAATCTGAGGAAAAAACTGCCAGAGCGGTTTTAATTTCACGAAAAAAAATTTAAAAGCTGGTATATATTATAGGAAAAAGGCTGCTTTCCCAGCCTGAAGTCTGTCTCTCTCTTTGTACTGTACTGTTATGTCTCTTGGCCATGTTATTCTACATCACTCATTGCCTTTGTCTTAGATTTGTCAGGCTTCCAGTGGACCAGCCAATCAGGTCGCCTTGTTTTAGACCTCATCATCTTCACTACACCCCGCGTCCATGATTATATTGGTCCGCTGGCTGTAGCAGCAGACCATAGAAGTCCGTTGTTAAAGCTGTCACAGCCAATCAGATGGTTGACTGGCAAAACCTTGGCATCTCTGACGCGGAGAAACTGAAGAGTCTCCATCTTATGTTTCACATTTCACGTCGATTCAAATGATAGGCGAGTTATTTTTGATATAATGACCGTTGCAATCACCAAGATCTGTTCTAAAAACCAGCAACGGCTCCCATACTCTAGATAATAAGCTGCTCTTGGATTTGGATGGGCTGCAAGGTGTGATAATTCTCCTTCGTTCCACAGGGCTGAACAGGCTATTCGGTGGCCTGCCTTGCTTGCCCCACCATCCACAGTGGCCTGCCTTGCTTGCCCCACCTTCCACAGTGTTTTATGAGACCCTTGCCTGTTGCTTCCACACACATCATGGCACACAGTTCATCAGGGTCTCTGGTGTTTGGTGGACAGATGCTGTTCTGATGGTTTAGCACACCTGGTGAACCAGTGCTACTCTGGAACACCTCTTATATCACAGTCCTTTTACGTAAAAATACATTCAGACATACATCTCATGCCAATTTATCTGCACAAGACACTGGGCCAGTATGAGATAAGACGTGCCAAAAGTGAGACTCATTACATTTAGAAAGAGACGCACACTAGAGAAACCGTACTCGGCAGGTGAGCAGTATGTCAAACTCGTGATTTAGAGCCATATTATAATTACATTTTGCTCCTTGCATTGCTGCCCATAAACCAGTGATCATCCCTGTGAACTTTTTAATCTGATACCAGGCAGTTTCAGATTCTCAGTTCCTGACTCCATGCACTAATCGGACATCCAGACTAATCCTTCAAAAAAACAGCGTACTGTATGTTCCTTTGCGCATCTCCCAGTGCCATGTGAGGTTCCAGCTCTTGAGAACCAATGCTGCAGCACTGAACAGAAAAAATGCTCACATATTCGGCTAACATGGGCTTGGTACTTTTCCAGGAAGCCGATGAATCCCAAATTGGTTTAAATTCTCAGCTGCGGTAGAAGGCCCCTTCCAGAAGAATCCTTGGCAGAAACTTGTGAGGATGGGGGGGTCTGTGGCTACGTATGATGTTACTTCACCTCCCCCAACTGCCACCCCCAGAAAAATTGTACCTCCTTATCTCCTCGATTAAAGCAGGAGGCCACAACATTAGAACACATTCTGTACCATTTGGAAGTGTCACTAAAAGCTAAGACCTGCTCTGGCTTCACCCCATGTCCCCTGAAGGGATCAAAATCCGCTGGTGGTTCAGTGCCACGGAGATGCTTGCAGTTGAGATTCAAGCCCCCTACAGCATTTCCTGGGGGCTCCATTTTGTGTTTACGCAACAGCAAAACATCTCAAGCTACTGGCACGGTCAAAGTGTGAATCAGCAAACAGGCCCGTGTTCCTTTCGTATTGGAGATGATTCTGTATTGTAACTCCTTTCATCATCTTCATCCTCCTCATTCTTCTATGTTCCAGGTTATGGAAGTTTAGGAGCTGCTGGCCTCGGACCTGGGGGCCTGGGCGCTGGATATAAGCCAGGAGGTAAGCAACTGGGCAGCAACAAAAACCCAGACAAGCCACCTCTCTAAGCTCAGACCCCCCCAAATCATTTGGCATTTCCTCATCCCCCCTAGGTGGCTACGGTGGATATGGGGGAGGATACTTCCCCGGAGCTGGGGTGGCAGGACTGAAACCTGCCAAAACAGGTATGGCCTGGATGATGAAGGGTGATACTGGTCTTTATAGGACTGGACACCAGGGTAGGGAGGTGCAGCAAGGGACAGGTGGCACTTTTTTCACATGGAAGTATATGCTGGGTGGAACCTTTGTGAGTTACACCAATCAGGTCCACCAGATTGAATGTTTGAGTGCATCCCCCAGCCTTGTATACTTAACTACAAAGGCTCTTGTCACTGAGGTGACAACAGGGTCTGTACTGTAACTTGCTGTACAACTGGAAAAGGAAGCTTCTTTCAAGTGAGGAAACAGTGTGGATGTCAGTCAGGCCCTAAATGAGTTACCCCCTGTACTAAAGGGCGGTGGGTTATAATCTGCTTGTTCCAGGTCCGGGTGGAAAGGCCGCTAAGTCTCCAAAAGGTAGGACCTGGCTTCCAGGGTCTTGCTGAGAAGCTAATGGGAGAGGCTCTAATGATGCCTAGACTTTGTACCCTCCAGTCAAGCGGGCTGCTGACCTGGGCTATTGCAGGCCTCATCCCTGGCCTTCAAACTTAGCTTTGATTAGCTTTGATTCACCTTGGTGTTTTTTACCTCTCAGCTTTGGTACTAAGACAGCTGGACTCTTTCAAGCATTTTTCAACCAAGCCAAGTCTTGATGTGACTAATATTTTCTGAATGTGTCTTCCAACCTAGTCGGCATGCATGGCCTATGTTTGAGAAAATCAGGCCAAATTCTTGCTCTTCTCCCCTGAATGATGAAGCCTTGGCTGATTTGTGTGGTTTTGGATCATTCTTTAGGTTTTCCAGTTCCTCACATGTTCTACAGCCCAGCAAACCAGCTAACTTAAATCCTTTCTGAATATTTAGTGGATGGCATTTCAGTTAAACGTAATATAAGGCTGGTGCTTGAATGCATATCTTATACATTCGCATTATTTGCTGGATTATTATTATCATTAAGACGAAGTCTTCACTGAAAATCATGGGACAACTGGTTTTGGCTGAAAAGCCGAATTACATTTATTACGGTGTCAGCCATCTCATAGCCTGTTGTTTATCGCGTTCTGAATTTCACTGCAAACTCCAAAAGACATTGTGGTACATCTTATGTCCGGTTAGGGCCCGGAGCAGGGGGAACAGCGATTGGAGGGCCAGGATTGCCAGGATTACCTGGGGGACCTGCCCTTCCTGCTGGCGGTAAGGGTCACGCTAGACTCAGGGTTATTGGCCCAGCATGCTGGGCCCGCAAGCTGTGGTACCTTGAATTCTTTATTAACTCTTGTGCTCAGAGTGGAATGAGTGACGGCTTGCATGTTATTCTGACCCTGTGTCCCCTCTTATTGCCTTCCTGCTAGGACCCGTCATACCTCAGACTGGTCTTCCAGGAGTCGGTCCAGGAGGGAAGGCTGCAAAGCCACCAGGGAAAGTGCCAGGTGAGTCCCAGCATCACGTGATTGTCAGGCGGCTCTGCGGTGGTGTATGTGCTTGCTGGGTAATGCAGACTGTTTGAACGAGAGCTGATTTGCTTTGGCCATACAGGTATAGACATGATGGTAGCTATAGATGCTCCTGTCTACCTTTTCCTGTTTTTCGCGTTTAGGTGTGGGAGTACCCGGGCTTTACCAGGGCGGAATTGTACCTGGACAAGGTGGGTCATTTTTGCTAAATAATAAATGCGTTTCCAAGTATTTCGACACGATTAGCCGTACTAACAGTGTGACAGTGATTACGGTGCGTCCTGTGTTTTGTAGGATTTGGCGGGCGGGGGGTCCTTCCTGGTGTGGCCACGGGGGATGGACTGAAACCCAAATCACGTAAGGGGACTGAGCTGACCTGCCCCAGGCACACGGAACTGTACACGCTGTTTTCCACTGCAGTTCACTGGCAGATGGAAAAGCCACCACACACAATCGTACATTGTGGAGGATGGATCGACTGGACATTCCTGCTGTTCTGTTTGGTGTAATTCAATCGAAACCGGTATTATGAGCCAGACAAATTTAATCATCGCAGTCATCGCTGAATCTCTTACAAAACATGAAAATCAATTTTAAATAAAGGAGAAAATATCAACAAAGCACAGTTGGGCTTTGTACTGGCCTTTGGTCGATGGATGGCCCCTGTGAGTGAGTTTCAATGCCTTCTGACAAAAGTTAGACAGTTTATCCTTGTGAGGAAAGGAAACGTAGAGAAGAAAACTCATTGTGTTGACTCTGCCCAACTTTTTATGGCTTTACTCCCCTTCAGTTCCTGGGACAGGGCTGCAGGGACCAACGGGATATGGACTTAACGGTAAATACTTTGATTTGCAGGAAGCATTGTAGGTCATAGACAGGCAGCCTTGAGCACCTATCACAGACAGTGCGGACGTGTGTTTCTCTGCAGGAGGTCGTGGATATGGAGGCCCACGGCAGCCGGGAGTCTTCTATGGATACCCCATCAAATCACCCAAAGCCCAGGGTACTGTGTCTGGCAGGAAATTATATAAATGCATTAAGTCTGGGGGACAACTGATTGATTGCCGTATATCGTAAAACAGAATATAGACTGTGGGTCAAAACAGCATCAGTAGGAGCAAAGAAATTGAAAATGAGTGTGTTTGTGGGTTTTTGGTGACAGTGTCAAATGTCATTCAGTACTAGAGTTAACTTTAAAAAGTTTGTGGGTTTCTACTCGATGTATTATTACAAATAAAATTGGTCAGATTTTTATAATCTAGGCTGTGTTT
The DNA here is from genome assembly GCA_019775915.2 of Cyphomyrus plagiostoma. NCBI lineage: Eukaryota > Metazoa > Chordata > Actinopteri > Osteoglossiformes > Mormyridae > Cyphomyrus > Cyphomyrus plagiostoma. The sequence goes on along the minus strand of JABFEA020000131.1, from coordinate 829,486 downwards.
CGGTGCTAACCCTGACTAATGCCAACATGTGATCAAAGTCTTTAATCCTGTCAGCTGTAGTTTCCTTCCCCCTTTGCAGACAGTCTGAGGCCTGTTATGCATTCTGGAATGAGGGATATTCTGGGTACCACCCTGAGGATATGTGTGTTGGGTTTATGGTGCTGAAAAGGATGATGGCTCTTTCATTTGAAGTCAGTAAAGTGTTTCCATTGAAACATATGAAACTGACTGAAAGTCTTACAAGTGATGGACCTCAACGCCAGAATGCTGTCTTCCTTTGATAACCCTAACCCTATCTTATCCTAACCCTATCTTACCCTAACCCTAACCCTATCTTATCCTAACCCTATCTTACCCTAACCCTAACCCTATCTTCCTTTTCTCTGTGAACATTGTTCAGAACTGACACTAGTCTCTGGCTGTGTTGGTGTTAATCGCTCCTGCATTCGTGTCCGGAGAGACCACCACTCCACAGGATACTTTTGTAGTGACTTACCCTTTTGAGAGAGCATAAGTTTCAATAAATTGTCTCTGATTTGCTGGGATGAACTCTCTCTGTAAGTATTTGTTGGATTATTGGATTTTTGTTGATTTTGTAGAGATAAGTGTGTGGTACTAGTTTGAAAAGTCTGGCTAGAATGAGCTCCCTCTTCCAGGATAATTGCTGATTATTCAGGATATAGATTCCTTGCTGGGAAGAGCTCCCTCTTCCGAGATTATCACTGTTTGTCTGGAATGAATTATCCTTCAAGTATTTATTGAGGCCTTGCAAATGATTTCAGTTGAATGCCCTGACCAAGCAGACACGTCTCATTGGGACGAGTTGTTAAAGGGGGTCATTTGAATTGACACCTGACTCCATATGGGCCTCCACTCGAGACCAATGTATCTACAATGCATATCTGACTGGACTGACAAATCACACTGATTGCTTTTCAGAAGTTTCCAACACTACTCTGTAATGTCTCAATGAAATTATTTGCTGAGTGATTAGGTTTAATTATGCAAAATAATCTTCCAAGTATCGGTTACACAGAAAATTAACTTGACTAACTTAAAGTTGTTTAATGTGACACCAACAGCTGGTTGCTGTAGACTCTTGAATAATTTGAGGCAAATTCCAGTTTGTGGTTATTTACAGCTGCATAAACCCTAACTATGCAGTAGAATTTCAAGGCTTATCTTAATCACAGGATTTAAGCTTGCTTGGATTCGATGATATCCATGGTACTTGGGCCCCTACAGTGACAGTTACTCTGGAGTTCAGTGACTGAATCACTCCAGACTGTGTCATTCTGTGAAACCACAGCTGCTGGACTGGAAACAGATTAACCCCTTCTATGTTTTCTGATATGCCCTAAAAGCCTGCTGAGCGATTTCTCCACACACCTCAAGGGCTGTCTAAAATGATTAACTCTCCAGATCACCATAAATATCCATTGGTTACACATGTTAAAATAAAGAAGGACTCAAGCACTCAACTATAGTAACACGTCATTGGTGAACAGTAAATGATAGGAAGCAACTTGCTAGCTGCTTGTACGGTACTGAATTGCTGCTGCTTGTACATTGTGACAGGAAGCTGTACATAGATTTACAGACTCTTGCATACTTTTACTGACTACGTTCTGGATTGTTCCGCACAGGTGGTTTAGGAGCACAGATTGGCGGGGGCAAGTTCCCCTATGGTATGTAGCCTTCATTGTCTCCAGTGCCTAAAAACTTTTAGATATACAGCATCCACAATGGATGGAGCTAACCACGGTCACTCGGACAATGTGTGTGTATATCATAGGTTACGGGGGCTTTGGAGGAGCGGCAGGAACCAAGCCTGGGTACCCCACTGGAACTGGTAATGTATCCCTGCGAGAACATTTGCAGTGTTGTGCAGCAATAGAATTTCCATTTGCACTGATGATTTAGTGACCTGGAAAACCTAATGCAGTACTCCTTAGCTATGGGATGTTAAAGGAAGTGGTGCTTTCATCCTCTATCTCTCCAGGCATGGGAGCTCAAGGGGTGGCTGCAGCTCAGGCCAAAGCTGCTAAATATGGTAACGATTCATCCAACAATGAGTGTAATATGATGGGGAAACAGTAACTTGACTTCTGATTAAAAAAGACATTCTCCAGGCTAGTCAATAATTGGATAATTGAATTGAGTCAACCATCTTTCATCAGCTCTAGTAGCTAATTATGAAACACTGGCAGATTAGTGTATATAATCATCTTTTTTCGTCTTCCCATTGATTTCACTCTTTGATGTTTTCCCAGGTGCTGGTGCTGGCATAGCTGGAGCAGGAGGGCTGGCCGGGGCAGGAGGGCTGGCCGGGGCAGGAGGGCTGGCCGGGGCAGGAGGGCTGGCCGGGGCAGGACTTCTCCCCGGAGGTGAGCTGTGGGGGCAGATCACTGAGTATAATACTGCCAACTTACAGAGCAATTAAGACCAGAATAACCCAACAGACTAATTAATACATGTAGAGTATGTGTAATGCAAGCATACATCCATATTGGTGTCAAGTTAAATATCACGTCTCTTTCCTTCTCCTCCTGTTACAGGGCAGGTGGCTGGCGTCAAGCCTCCAAAATATGGTAATAACTCGTAATTGACAGCTTTGTCCATAAACACAGTTTTATTCATTATATTTTTTATGCGTATTTAAAGATGCCATAGAATGCATTGACTCATTTTTTTCCCAAATTGTTCTCTGGTGTATTCATAAAAGGTATTTGAACTTGATCTGGTTGAAAAGTGTCCTGAAGTGGTTTTACAGGCCTATTTACAACCCTACAATTTGGCCCAAGAATGAAACAGACTGTTTTACCTTATTTGGTGGGAGCATTAATATTTTCATAAGTTCTGCTGTGATTGGCTGGGTTACAGAGAGACACTGCAATGGTTCACACTGAACCAACATAGATCACTACAGATGAGGTGAAGCATGAAGCGTTTACGCATCCAACCATATATGTTTGAGCCTGTATCAGAGAAATAATCAGATGTTGAGGAACAGCTAGTTGCTCGCAGATTGCAAATTAATGATCCTGAGTGGTAAGTTTCGTAATTTTATGTTTCCTGGAACAAATTGGCGTCAGTGACTGTAATAGTCCCACTTCAGCTAAGGCACAACCTCAGCATAGTCAGAATTTTGTTTTCAGCATTGTAACAACAGCATTGAAATTATTTTTCATCTTACGCAACAGATGATTTTACAATGCTAGCTTAGTCATGCATGTTTTATCAAGAACTCCATACAGCAACTGAGCAGCTTGTAAATGTGTTTGTAATGAATCTGGAGTTAGTCTGCTTTAATTTCTTTACCATAATATTGATTAGACATTTGTTTAGTTAACAAGATGAAGGCTACAAGAAGTACAGAAGGCTCACATTACTGTCAATATCATAGGCTTTGTGATGTTGTTTTACGACTCCCTTGCTAAACTGGGGCACGTTTTCCCAAGAATAGATGTTAGCAACATCATTAGCAACTTACACAGTCAGATTTCTGCAACTGAACAGTTCCAGCTATGTAAGTTGCTAAGGGGAGTCTTTGGAAAACAGACCCCTGGCCTAAAAATTAAAGATGAGCATCAGCCCTGCCTGTTGACAGCTGGGTTCCTTGGGAAGGATATGACGAGTGCCGACATCCCCATCACAGCCTTGAACGGCACACTTATGCATACGGCCTGCCATTTTCGCTTTCATCCTCCACTTCATCCTTCACAGTACCTGCGCGTCTGCTGTAGTCTGAATGCGCATGTCTGTTGAGCTTTTAAAGGGGCCTGGCATATGTCATGTTTAGGGGTGTTCTTAAGATCGTTACGTAACAATCCAGGAATTTGGAAATGGCCTGATTCACTTCCTTCTATATACTCTGGAGTTATATGTGAAAAATGGAACGAGATTCTTGGTATGTCATTTCCATGTACCGGACTCCCCTATTTCAACTATGCCAAGGTAAAATCAGATTTTCATTCTGTGGCACCTTTAACTCACTTCAGAGAGAATCAAATGCATGTTCCACTGTGGCATTTGCCCCCCCCACACAGGCGTGCCAGGGGGGCTTGGTGGTTTGCCGAGCACAGGGATTGCGGGCCTGGGGGTTGCCCCTGGGGCATTACCGGGAACTGGATTCGGCACTGCAGGTACAACGAGGAGAGGGCCTGCTATGAGGGGTATTTTGGTCTGACAGCTTGCTTTTCTTTGGGCTAGTCCACAGTTTCTCGATCTCTGTCTTTTCTTTGCTGCAAGGCATGTTGACCACCAGTGCTATAGAGGTGCTTTCTTTCATTACTCTCATGTCTTCTTCACCAGGGTTTGGAGCTGGAGTTAAGCCTCCTAAATATGGTGAGAACCTGTGACCACAACTTATTTTTCTGTTCATGTGTGAATGACCAGTTGTCTTTAAGTTTGACTAAAAGTGCATGTTATTTCAATATATTTGTGCTAATCTCTATAGGAGTACCAGGGGGAGTCCCAGGGGGATTGCCGGGTGGAATCCCAGGAGGAGTACCAGGGGGAGTCCCAGGGGGACTGCCAGGGGGAATCCCAGGAGGAGTACCAGGAGTAGTACCAGGTGAAGTACCAGGGGGATTGCCAGGGGGAATCCCAGGAGGAGTACTAAGGAGATTTCCAGGGGGAATCCCAGGAGGAGTACCAGGGAGATTTCCAGGGGGAATTCCAGGAGGAGTACCAGGAGTAGTACCAGGTGAAGTACCAGGGGGATTGCCAGGGGGAATCCCAGGAGGAGTACTAGGGGGATTGCCAGGTGGAGTATCAGGTGGAATCCCAGGAGGAGTACCAGGGGGATTGCCAGGTGGAATCCCAGGAGGAGTACCAGTGGGATTTCCAGGGGGAATCCCAGGAGGAGTACCAGGGGGATTGCCAGGAGGAGTACCAGGGGGATTGCCAGGGGGAATCCCAGGAGTAGTACCAGGTGAAGTACTGGGGGGGTTGCCAGGGGGAATCCCAGGAGGAGTACCAGGGGATACTATAAGGAGAATCTGGTGCCAAATAAATCTCTTAGGACTGGTGGGATCAGTTTAACTGAATTTCTCTGGATTTTATATACAAAATACAATATATATGAAACTGAACTAAAGCTTGATTAACTAAGCATTTTACATATTACATTTAAAATGTAATTCTCCAGAAAACTACCCTTTGTAAATGTATAGTTCAAATGTTGAACTTTTTTCTGTTAAAGGGTATCCGGCTGGAGCAAAAGCTTTGAAATATGGTAGGTGTACAACAGCGACAGTTTCATGCAATCTACATCACTTGGTGCGGAACCAAACACACAAAGGCTGAAGTGTGTGTATATTGTGGCTTAAAAAGGTTCTGGGGGTGCCAGAGTAGGTGCCATTGCTGGGGTCATACCAGGGGCCATACTAGGGGTCATACCAGGGGCCATACTAGGGGTCATACCAGGGGCCATACTAAGGGCCTTATCAGGGGCCATACTAGGGGTCATACCAGGGGCCATACTAGGGGTCATACCAGGGGTCATACTAGGGGTCATACCAGGGGTCATACCAGGGGTC
>JABFEA020000131.1:804347-820296 GCA_019775915.2 Cyphomyrus plagiostoma | reverse complement strand
TCATCTGAATAGCAAGTGCTGCTTTTTGTCTTGCAGTGTACCCAGCGGGTGTTAAACCGCCAAAACCCGGTAATCACTTTTCCAGTATAAACTCTTTATCATTACAGCCAAATAATAGAAAAATCATACTACAATTGCTAATACAGGCTCTTGGCAACTTGCAACCTATGCAACTTATCACTGATCGGCTTTATGACCATTCTGAGACTGCAAATACGTGGCCACGACTGCAGCGCACCTGGTAGCGTGAGTGTTGCCCAGCTTGAATGAAACTAAGAAATGAAGCAATGAAACTAAGAAAAAAATGTGATAAAAAGGTTAAAAACACCAAACAATATGACCTAAAGATGATATATTTTTTTTATACAGTATACTATACATATGATCAGGGGTGCATATAACTGGTACGCAAGTACGCATTCACCATATAAAGCGATACGCATGCCAGTTTCTTGTTGTAGTAGCACAAATGCGTATTTATGTGCATTTTCGCTCTTAGAAGAAATCACTGCATTTTTGCTTTTATGCGACAAAATAAGTACAAATTAGCCACATAAAGGCTAAAATGCATGGTAATTTATCATAACACGATGCACAAAATAAATTATATGCATTTGTGCTGCTACAAGAAATTACTGCGTGAAACGCTTTATACGGCGAATGCATGCTTGCATGTCAGTTATATGCACCACTGCATATGATCATTTTTGCATATAAAATAAAAGGCCGACTTATAACCATATCAACTTGCGACTGGTCATTCGGAACTGATCGTGGTCAAAGTCGACGATGACATGTATATTATTGGTAATATATAGCAATAGTTGCTAAAATAATCACAATTATTATCCTTCTCAAGGTGTACCAGGAGCGGTGCCAGGAGCAATACCAGGAGCAGTACCAGGAGGTACTAGAGATACATTGGGCCTAAGATCTGTTTTTTCCTGATTTGAAAATTCTCCTCATCTGAATAGCAAGTGCTGCTTTTTGGCTTGCAGTGTACCCAGCGGGTGTTAAACCGCCAAAACCCAGTAATCACTTTTCCAGTATAAACTCTTTGTCATTACAGCCAAATAATAGAAAAAAATTACACTATTATAACAACACTAATATACTACAATTGCTAATAGAGGTCGTTGGCGACTTACAACCTATGTGACATACAACTTATCAACTGTTCTGAGACTGAAAATATGTCCACCCCTGCATTTGATCATTTTTGCATGTAAAATAAAGAGGCAATCGTGGCAAAGTTGACGGCTAAAATATACCAGTAATTGCTAAAACGTAATTATGATCCTTCTCAATGTGTTGGAGTCCCAGGAGCAATACCAGGTGTGGTTCCAGGAGCAGTGGCAGGAGGTGCTGGAGGTACATTATACCTAAGATCTGCTTTTTTGTGATTTGAAAAATCTCTTAGTCTGAATAGTAAGGATTAGGGTTAGGATTAGGATTAGGGTTAGGGTTAGGTTTGATTTGATTTGAAAAATCAGGAGTGTCTGAATAGTAAGGTGCTGCTTTTTGTCTTGCAGTGTACCCAGCGGGTCTTAAGCCGCCAAAATATGGTAATCACTGTTCCAGCATAAACTCTTTGTCGTTACAACTAAATAATAGGAAAAAAAACGATACTGCAATCGCTAATGTAATATTGGTAATATAGGAGAAAAATAGCTAAATCAAAATTATGATCCTTCTCAAGGTGTACCAGCTGGGGTTGGAGGAGCTGGAGTTCCAGGAGCGGTACCAGGAGCCATACCAGGAGTGATACCCGGAGTGGTACCAGGAGGTGCTGGAGGTACAGTAACCCTAAGGTCTGTTTTTTCCTGATTTTAAACAATCAGGACTGTCTGAAAAGTAAGGTGCTGCTCTTTACCTTGCAGTGTACCCAGCTGGTGTTAAACCGCCAAAACCCGGTAATCACTTTTCCAGTATAAACTTGCTCAGCACAATAATAGAAATTTGTCATTACAGCCAAATAATAGAAAAGAAACTACAAATGCTATGCTATATGCTATAACTATATTATAGCTAATATATTGTCACAATTGCTAAATCGCAATTATGATCCTTCTCAAGGTGTACCAGCTGGGGTTGGAGGAGCTGGAGTCCCAGGAGCGGTACCAGGAGCCATACCAGGAGCTGTACCAGGAGGTGTTGGAGGTACAGTCATGTGAAAAAGAAAGTACACCCTGTTTCAATTCCATATTGGTTTTACATATTAGGACACAATAGAAAAACATCGTCTGGTCCTTACTAGGATCTAAAATAATTTAAATCTAACCTCAGGCATAAAACAACATACAACAGATTCCACCATGTCATTAATTTAATAAAAATGGAGACACCATGTGTGAAAAACTATGTACATCCCACGATTCAGTAGCTTGTAGAACCACCTATACCGGAAATATTGTGAAGTTTTCTGTGTGACTTTATCAGTCTGTAATGTTGTTGTGGAGGAATTCTGGCCCACTTCTCTGCAGCATTGCTTCAGTTCATTGAGGTTGGTGGGAATTATTTTATGCACAGCTCTCTAAAGGTCCTGCCAAAGTGTCTCAAATCAAGATGAGGTCTGGTCTTTGACCGGGCCATTGCAACTTGACTCTTTTCATTTTCAGCCATTCTGCTGGTGATTTCTTGGTGTGCTTGGGATCATTGTCATGTTGCATGATCCAGTTTTGGCCAAGCTTTAGCTGTCTGAGAGATGGCCACGCGTTTGACTCAATTATACTTTGGTAACAAGAGGAATTTATGGTCGACTCAGTGACTGCAAGGTGCCCAGGACCCGTGGCTGCAAAACAAAACCATATCATCATCCCTCTACCATCATGCTTGACAGCTGGTATGAGGTGTCTTTGTTGATGTACTGTATTTGGTTTTTGTCAAATGTGGCGCTGTGCATTATGGCCAAACATCTCTCCTTAGTTCTTGTCATTCCAAAGGATGTTGTTCCAGAAGTCTTGTGGTTTGTTTAGATGTAACTTTACAAACCATGTTCTTTTCAGAGAATAGAGGCTTTTTCCTAATGACCCTTTTCTAACTGTACTGTCATGAACTTGCTAAGTGAAGCCTGTAGAGTCTGAGATGTTGCTGGGTTTTTTGCTTTTTCTCTGGGAATTTCACAGTCTGATGTTGGGGGTGAATTTGCTGGGACGTCCACTCCTGGGAAGATTGGCAACTGTGTTGAATCTTTCCCACTTGTGAATGATCTTTCTCACTGCTGTAGAATAATGGACTTCAAATTGTTTGTAAATGGCCTTACACCCCTTCCCAGATTGAAGAGCAGCAACAATTGCTTCTCTAAGATCATTGCTGATGCCTGTCCTCCTTGACATTGTTAACAGAGACCTGATTGATCCAGACCAGCAAACTGCACACTTGCTGATGATCAATCAAACAACTGAATTTGATTAGCAGCACCTGGCTGCTACTTATCCTCTTAATTCCTATGGAAGCACTAAGGATGCACTTAATTTTTCACACATTATGTCAGCATTTTGGCTTAGTTTCTGTTAAATTAATAATGACACGGTATAATATGTATTGTGTTGCTGTTCATCTGAGGGTGTATCTACCTGATATTAAGACCTGCTAAGGGCCAGATGATTTTTTATTATTCCATGATGCATAAAACATTAGAATTGAAAGAGGTGCTTTTTTCCACATGACCGTACACGTTAAGCCTAAGATCTGTTTTTTTTTCCTGAAAAATCACTTTATCTGAATAGTAAAGTGCTGCTTCTTGTCTTGCAGTGTACCCAGCAGGTGTTAAACCACCAAAATATGGTAAGACCTCCCATTCTCAATGCATCGTGACGCTTCCTGTGAGACTCCCTTAATGACTCTGATGTGTTCTGTCTTCTGTGTAGGAGTACCTGGGGCAGCAGGGGCGGTTGTTCCTGGTGCCACCCCGGGGGCGATTGGGCCAGCCGGGATTGTCCCGGGGGGCACTGGCCTTCCCCTTGTGCCCGCTGTAAAACCAGGTATTTTATACCAGTCAATTTGTCTGGATTTAATAGCGCACATATACCGCTGGGTACACTGCAGCCTTGTAGGCTTTCATTACAAATGATCTTGAAGGGACGCTATCGGGGAGCCGGGAAAAGCTTTTCTCAGAATTAAGGATCCCATAGGAGAAACGGACTATGAACTCAGATTATGAGCTTCACTCCCACTGAAACCTGTGAAATGAAGGGTCTCCTTGATAGTGTTGCTCTGCTCTATGTTTAATCCTTCAGCGATTTGGCTTCCAAAATTTGCTCCCCCGGCCCGATTCAGATCGGCATGCTGCTTCTATAAAGACTGTGATGTCATTTCATGTTTATTTTACTCTTAGGTGTCTTAGTGCCTTTCGACCTTCTTCTCTCTGATCATTTCATCCTGTTTTTACAGGCAAGGATCTGATTTCAGCACCAGGTGGCACTCAGGTTCCAGGTACCTACCGCGATCGCTGCCCCAAACTGACCACGACACAGATCCTTGTGCGGTTGCAGAGTTATAGACTTGGCCTCTGTGCTGTTATAAAAAACTTTTATTAAGGTTAAGCTGTAGCAGACAAATGTCTTGGAAAATTGTTGGATGAAAAGGTTTGAGTTCTCGTTTCTTCAGACAGTCTCAAACATGACATCTGAAAGTTTTAAGGTCTTCCACAAATTAGAAATTTCCATCATTGATTGATTGTCTCCAGCTTGCTTCCAGAGTATTCTAGGGGAAAGCTTGGCGCAGCATGTAGGATTAGCATTTGCAGATCATATAGCATGGAGTTTTCCATCAGTATCTTGGCTGGTAATTGAGCAGGGTACCCAGGCTTAGCTTTCTGACGGCTGTTCTGCAAACTTCGCTGTGCTACACATGTAGGAAGCCATAGCCTCAGCTTCCTCCAGACTCCCCTCACTCAACTCAGACCACCTTGTCTGATCCCTCCCTCGGTCTCTCCATTGGCATGCTGGAATTTCTACTACCATCCAGGTCAATAGGCTGGTACTGGTTGAAGGTGCTGGACCCTGCAGCTGCTAGAAGCTCCTTTTGCTTTCACATCATAGTGGGCAGATGCTACTCTCATATACTCATAGCACCTCCAAGGAGGATTGAAACCTGTTGTCTTTTGGCAGGAGCGGTGGCTAGTGTCACAACTGGCAAGGCACTTGTACCCAGTAAGACCTGTCATGTTGCATGTACCGTGATGACAAACGTTCTGTGGGTGTCACCTCCTCCTGTGCAACCCCATCTCCCGAAACTGCCAAGGATGTCTAGCAGAACCTCACTAACCTCATTGTCTGTCACTCCCACCCACCCACCCCCGCAGCCAAAGATCCCAGTCTCCTGTTTCTGCTTCCCATGCTTCCAGCCGCCATATTGGGTGATGATGCTCCCGCACCACAGAATATAGGAGCAAATAGGAGTTAAACCCCTGCAGCAGCAGGCCAGCTCAGTTTCCATAGAGTAATGTTTCCCAGTTCGGTCCTTGGGGACCCACAGTCGGTCCTTGGGTGTGTTCTTTCCTGGCTCTACAAGGACCCGATTGAGAAACACTGCCATAGAGTTAGCCAGCCATAGTACAACGTGCAGCTGGTCGTCAGAGACTTTGATCAATATTTTTCTGTCTCTTGCAGGTGGTGCTGGGGGTATTGCAGGTATTTGAATATCCTGTCCTTATATGTATCTCTGACTGCATGTGTTGCACAAATCACATAGATCCCTCTCATCATTTTCAGATGATACTGTGAGAAAATTTTCCAGTGTACGTTTTACTTACAAGTGCTGTGCAACCTGGTAGTACAGTCTGTGTTACTCTGAGGGATCAGATATCACCATTGGCAGTAATTAGACATTTATCGTAGTAACCTCTGTGCTTGTTATTACAGTAGGTGCTGGGGTTGTTCAGCCAAGCGGTATGTGATTTTGTATCTAGTTTTTTTTGGCATCGCTGTTTGGGTTGGGGGTGGCATTTATTGGGGGAAGGATTATCACACTAAAATAGGACTAAAATCTGTGTTAAATCCCCAGCGGCAAACCGTAACGATTTACAGAAACAGCGTTAATGATATTATCTCAACATGTTAGTGCGAGTCCCTTTCAAACTGAGACTGACAGCAAAAGCACACCAAAAACATGTTTGTTCATACACAATTGTGGTATTTTAATTAAGGTATTTTATCCCAAACTCTTCTTTTTTACAGCTGGAACAGGTGTCGGTGAGTAGACAATCTTCTTTGTATAAAATTCACTGGATTCAGTGTCCTGATTTAACGCTGAATACGTGTCAGAAGCATTCTCTGTTTTTGTTGAACTCAGTCACCTCTTCAAAAATCTGAGACATCTTAAAAAAAATCACAATGACAACGTAGGTCTTTTGCAGTGCAGAGTACTGATGTGGTGGCGCCCACTAATGGAGCAAACATGAATCGCACCTTTTTGATTTTAAATCGGCGCCATGGCTTTGAGTTGGGTTATTTCAGTAACCTGGGACAGCATCTTACAAGGGAGCATTTCATGGGACATTCCCACAGCTCACTAACCATAACCACTGATGAGATGCGTGTTACTTTGTGTGTGGAATCCATCTTTAGTTGTCAGTTTATTTTATTTCCAGTCGGTACAGCGCAGCAACAACCGGGCTTAGGTGAGTTCCTGCCTTGTGTGTGTGTGTGTGTGTGTGTATATATATGTATATATATATATATATATATATATAGTTATATTTGTACACCTGTTCTAAAGCAGTTTTCTGTTAAGCAGCGTTTAATTTTATGCCAACAGAGCTTATCTTCTAACTGTATTTAAATGTATAAGATGCAATACAAGTGCAATGTGGCATCATCACTGATGGCAGTTTTATAAAATACTGTGCGGAAGTCAAAGAAAATGATGTTGCAATGATCTTCATGCTGATGATATTATACAACTATGATATATTATGTCAGCTTAATCATTTGAAAACCTCAGTCATTCCAGTGTTTGCAGCATCCATCCAATATACCCATGTATTTTTTGACATGATGGCTAACGTACCACATATGGCTAATCAATACCTCATTGATTTTTAAAACTAATGATTAAGTGAGCGGAGGTTAAATGTAATGAAAACATGGAATGGCTGAAGTGGACGTTCTTCCTGCCATCCAACATGATATCAGTAACTTTGTGGAGAGTCCATGGTACTTTTTATTGTCTTCCTCATAATCAGCATGTTTTGTAATGTTAAATTGTGTTTTTTTTTCTGAGCAAAAATACAAACATACATTTTCTTTGACTGCCTAAGACTTCTCCACAGTACTGTACACTTCCAGTAATTAACAAAGTCCTAGATGACTTAAAGTCAATAATGTCATTTAAACATAAACATAAGTACCATTGTAAATTATGGCTGGATTATTTAACTCTACCGCCATCTGCTGGCTCATAGAATGTACAGTCATTTCTCTTGGGTTTTGTGGCACTGACCAAGACTGATTCCAAATTCAAGTCTGTTGCAGGAAATGTACATATATAATTAATCTGTTCATTATAATAAATGTATCTACAACACGGAAACTGGATATAATACATAAATGTCTTTTAAATACCAAATACATTGAAAATGCTTAATTTAATCAGTTTCAGAAAAATGTTTGCAAGATTTCATTAGCTGGGGTAATTTAAAACGTTTTAGTTTATACAGAAAAGGCAAGATGTGAAATACTGACGTTTTCGAGTTCAGACTGCATGTCTTACCAAATCTCTGCCACACGAAGGTGCCAGAGTCCTTTATATTTAGCTGAATGTGTGAATTTTCAGTTTTCGGACTGTAATTACGATCATAGTTATATTTAATTCTGATCTATAGGTGTTCCTGCTGGTAAACCTCCAAAACCAGGTAATATCTTGATTGGGAAATTAATTCAATTTGATGCAATACTGAATATTTTACACATCCAGTCAGTCCCTTCTGACGAAGATTTGCTTTAATACCCCATTTAATTTGCTATCATGATTGCACAATTTACATCTCGGAGCAGATGGGGCCATTTGTTGTGCTGCTGAAATGTTAATGAAGGCTCTTCACCGAGAATTTTACGGGAAATTACAGAACAAATGATTATTGATATTTTCCTTTTTTGGACAGGAAGAAGAGGGCGAGGTTACGGTTAGATTACCTGTATGATCGTGGGGTTTAACTGAATAAACCCCGACATACTTGGTAGCAGCAAGGTCCAAAGCACATATTTTAGTTGTAAAATACTTAAAGTGGCATTGATTTAGAGGTTGCTTCGCCCCTTATTAACTAAGCGGCTGTAGATCCTGTACACCGGGGTCCACTTCAGGGAGCCGGGAAAGGTAGCGCAGACTACAGATGGACACACTTCCGCTCTAGTTGCCATGACAACAGAGATCCACGTCAAACTCGTCCGTCCATAACGGGCCAATCTGCCGAACGCGGGTCCTCGGTTCCGGTTACCATCGCTACCCCATGTGATGAGTCCTGTGCTTCATCTGACTTTCGCTCTCTCCCTGCAGGTCTTGGTACTTATCCCTATGGTCATGGAAGTAAGTGCCTCAAATCACGGCTGTCCAATACATCTTAATGCTGCCATTATTCCAGACATTTCACATCAGGCATACTGATAGCAGGGAGGCGGATAAGAGACAGTCGGGAAGAGGGGTTCTGGCTAGGCTTGGGTGGTATTATGATATTATCGCGGTATTGCCCCTCCCCATTCCGGTGTTCTGTCGAGTTGGGCTAAGGTAGTGGTAATCGATAGCCCTATCCCCCAAAAAACCCCTAAAACCCTTAACCCATTACCATAACCCCTAAAACCTAACCCTAATCCCAAAACGGTGGAATTGCACATGCGCAGAAAGACTCGCTAACACGTCTTGATAGGTAGCTCAACTCGTCAAAACACCATCTTTGTAAATTCTATCAGAAAATACCGAAACATCCTTGCTGTTAAAATACTATCAAAATACCATGTATAATGTTTGGACTGTATTAAATCATACATTGTACGAGGCTGGTACTGAATGAAGGGGGTGGTAAAACTTCTTGTCGGCTAATTTCACCAGGAACTTCCAGGAGAGTCTGTTACAGACATCTGTTACGTTCATCTTTAAAAGCGATACCTGCAGCAACTGATTGTTGTAACGGGCGAAATGCAAATTATTTGTACTTCGTTTGCGGTATAATGGTTAAAATGCACGATAATTTCTTGTCGCATCAGCGCAAACACAAAATATATGCGCATTTGCAGTGTTACAACAATCGATTGCCTCACGTATTGCTTTTAACGGTGAACGCCTACTTGAGAACTACTTAAGAACTGAACGGCTGTGCTCGGCTAAATAGATCAGGCCTTGTGTTCTGTCTTGTTTGTCTCCCTTTTTTGAGAGACCCATCCAGCTGTCTCACTTTAACATTAGTGGAACATGGGACCGGAGACTGACCAATCAGCACACAGCAAGAACTCCGTGCTTAAGTGAAATCCAGGTCCTTTGACAGCTTACACATCCTGACCTAGTTCAAAGTGTTCTCACCCAAGTTATAGCATTAAAACTTTACCATGTCTTTAATGCCCCCTAAAGATGGGGTCAAACTAACAGCAGAACGTTAGCGGGACATCGTTATCAGGGCTCAGTGTTTCTGGGTGTCTTTTTCTCTCAGTTCCTTACACTGGAGCCGCAGGAGCTGCAGCTGCACTGCCTGGTGCCAGACCTCTAACAGCACCAGGTACCCACATCAACCTGCATTTCCCTCTTAAGAAGCTGTAACATCTATCTGGCTCTTGTGTCAGTACGGAGTCCACAAATAAACCCACTTTTAATATTCTGTTTGCGTGTGTATCATGTGTCAGGCAATACTGAAAGCTTGCATTGGTGTGTATGTGTATATTGTGGGTGTATTGGGATGCATGTTCTGGTCTATGGGGGGGGGGTTCCTTCTCAGTGCCCCTGACATGGCGCCACCGGCCCATTAGAGATGCCCAGGACCCCAAGGGATCCCTGGTGTCAGTTGGCCCGGAAATGCCACAGATCCCAACTTCCTGCCTGTGGATAAGCTTTTTTTCTGTAGCTGACAGAAGCCATTCCAGGGTTGTGATGTGTACCTTTATCAGGGCGGAAATGGCAGAACGGTGAAAATGATAAAAACCGTTGTGACCTCCCTGCGTTCTGGTCATTGGGCTTTCGTGTCCCTCTCATTAGCGTCACGTGACCTGCTGTATCACAGGCCTGACTAACCCAGTGTGTGATCTTATAGGTGTAGGATATCCGTCGGGCCTGGCGATTGGAGCTGGTAAACCGCCAAAACCAGGTAAAAGATGTTGTCTGGAACATGGAAACGCAACACATTGTGTGTCCTCAGGAATTCGGAAAGACGATACAAATTTGTGTCCTTAGGAACACGTAAGCACACAGCGCCCCCTCATATATAGAGGAACCCGTGCAACTCGCATTTCAGTAAACGCAGATGAACTTCAGCATAAACAGCCGCCACTGATAACATCAGGATTAGTCACCACGTTTGTTGCGTGGAGCACCGTGAGGTCACGTTGGGAGACGGGATCATGCAGGGGTGTGGGATTGAACCTGGGAAGCAGAGCCTCAACGTAATCTCAGCCTGCCAGCCTGCGCGTATCTCCTGCCAGCCTGCGCGTATATCCTGCCAGCCTGCACGTATATCCTGCCAGCCTGCGCGTATATCCTGCCAGCCTGCGTGTCTCTCCTGCCAGCCTGCGCGTCTCTCCTGCCAGCCTGCGCGTCTCTCCTGCCAGCCTGCCCGTCTCTCCTGCCAGCCTGCCCGTCTCTCCTGCCAGCCTGCGCGTATCTCCTGCCAGCCTGCGCGTATCTCCTGCCAGCCTGCCCGTCTCTCCTGCCAGCCTGCGCGTCTCTCCCACTGTCTCATCTGTTCCTCTCTCTCATGTCTCCCTTCTTCTCACAGGCTACGGCTCTCTGTCTGCTGGATACCAGCCAGGTGAGAAAACGGATCTGAGATTTTTTTTAATTTGTCCTTTTGGAGACTCGGCCCATTTTATAAATAAAAATAAGGGTGGGAGGGATGTGTTTCCTGTCAGAAAAGGCCTGTGATCCATCCTGTGGGTAACACAAGTTTAAAAGGCTCAAAAGAGACAGTGGGTAGCATTCAAACCTTATAAACTGATAGACTTTTAAAACTAACTAATCATTCATCTGACAGTGATGATAACTCCATCACGCCTTTAAACTACAAACAAAAGACCAATGTTCATTTCTTGCCCCTGTTCCCATGTGTTCACAGTCTCAGCAGGACTGTTTGTCCTTTTGATATTATATTAACATTTAATATTTTAGAGTATAGAGTGATTTACTGCAATGTAAAGCTTTGAAATAATTCCACATTGTGATATGAGCTGTACGGGTGCATAATCAATGAGACAATCGACGCACTATTTAGCTCCAATTAAATCATCCAGTGAAAAGGCAAGACAGTGTTTAGGTCTTAAATGATCTGTGCTTATCTTGACATCTTCAGTAAAAATGGAAAAGGCCCCTGTCTGGCTTTTTGCCTACTTCTCCATGGGGGTCAGCAGTGACCCCAGATGCGAAATTGTACTTTGCTGGCTTACCCTGTCACACAAAAGCACATAATCTCCGATGGGGATTTTCTCCCTGCCTGGACCTCTCATTATTCAGAGGTACTTGCCAAGACGTTGGTAGCAGGAGTTTCTGTGATTGGTGGGATAGTGCCTGAGGATGTGATGCAGCTGTTTCACAGTAAGGAGGAAATGTGTTTAGATGCAACGCTATCTCTGAACTAGGATACAATCAGGAGATATCCTGAACACGCTTGGTTAACTTGCCAGGAGTTACTGGTTTGCTTTTCCGGTTCACTTTCCTGGCTCACTTTTCCAGTCTGCTTTTCCGGCACGCCCTTCTGCCTTGCTATTCCGACTCACTTTTGCTCACATCGTGCGTTTATCTCTTGCAGGTGCCTTTGGTGCCGGTGGTTTCCAGCAGCATGTCCCAGGTATGTTGCCCTGTCCTTTAAGAAGCAAACTCAAAACAGAATTAAACTGAAAGAAAAAAAACGCTGTTCCAACAGACTGGTGATTTAAAGCACAGGACAAAGGGATCAGAATACATGTCAGCGCAATTGGGAGAGGGGGGTAGTCTCAATCTGAAATACATGAATAGATCTCAGGAATTAGGATATAATATAAAAAGCAGCTTGTTGTCTAAAGCACACAAGGAATTAATCTCTTTTGGGAATAACAGTTGATTATGAACATGTAGTACATGTGTTTCTTCCCCCAGGGGGCACTATTTCCCATTGTAAACAGCTGCGGAATGTTCACAGAAGAAGTGAGGGGTGATTTTCTAGCTGTGCCCTCCCATCTTGAGTTTAGGACAGCTGGGTTAGGCAGATGGTGCCGCCAGACCCTTTATTACGATGAGATGGTCACTGGTTCAGTTCCTGTGGCCAGCAAAGTGCTTCCATTGTCGAGCTGTCGAGGTGGCGGTGGCGTCCTAAACCCACATCGCTCCATGGACTGGCTGACCCTGCTTCCTCATTTGCATGTGCTTTAGATAGAAGCATCGACTAACTCAGAGGCGGCGAACCGGGTCCATGGAGAGCCACTGTGGGGGCAGAGTTTTGGGATGACCGCTCAGTCATCCAATGACAGTGCATCCTCATGACGGGAGTTGAGAACCACTGCTTTGTTATTGGCCGATTGAAAGGTCATCCCAGAAACCCGCACCCACTTTCATGTTTGGGTTCTGATTCAGTAGCTGGCCTTGACCTCACATGAAGACCAAGAGCTCCACGTCCACAAACCTTTACATACCTTCCACTGAAACCTGTGTCATAACGCAATGCATGTTCCCAGTGTCCACCAGGTGGCAGAACTGAAATTGCTGCTAAATTCAAGACGCTCCTTGTTCCCTTTTTACTGTGTGATTATGATAGTAAACATTAGGTTCTGCTAGCGGGCTGCCTGTACTGCAGGCTGTGAATGTGCGTGTGTTTACCACTTCCTAGTAGACTGCCCTTAGCACGTTAGCGGCATTAGCATCATGCTAGCTTTGATCAGGTAACAGAGCGTTTCTCCTTCTGTAGGATACGGAGTTGGTGGGCCTGCACTCGCAGCACAACAAGGTGAGTGCAGTGATCCCACACCTGCCCCCGAAGTGCATAGAAACATTATCGCTGTAACATAGGATGACCAGATAGTCCATGTCAGGGAGGACACTTTGAGCTACTTCGGGTTTTACAAACTGAAACGCTCCTGTGATTGGCTGATTAGCTCTTCTCGCGCTTTGACTGGTTTGTGTCCTTGATTGAAAGACTCATCCAGCTGTTTCACATTAGCATTAGTGACACATGCACGATTATAGGAGACTGACCAATCAGCACACAGCAAGAGCTCGGTGCTTAAGTGAAATCCAGGTCCTTTTAATTGAAACGGTAGTTTACAAAGGTTGCGTTAACCGAATATTTTCCATAATTGACTGAATATTTTTAACAATGATGGGAAAATCTGACAACTGTCCGTCATTTTGACAGATTGGAACACTGTGGAAGATTGACTGTCACTAGGTCACAGCCCTGTCTAGTTCATAGAGAGTGTGCATATTAGCTATTGCCTGGTCATGTCTGTGATATGGGATATTCTGAGTTTTATTTTACATTAGAAGGCACCACTTAGAAACAGGCATTGCTTAACCTGTCGTAAATTACAGATACTCCTCTACTTACGAATGAGATATGTTCAGAATGGCCGTTCGTAACTTGAAATGTTCGTAATTCATTATTCAACATCATTTTAAGGGTATATGCAAGTACAAAGGATGTTGAGAGTACACACGCTACGCTGCTGTGTGGCAGGAGTGGCAGCCAGAAGTCTTACTGCCTGGAATTGGTGCTTAGAAAAAAAATTGATGTTGCGGACAGGAAACGGGAGCCCAATGAACACAACTTGGACTTACAGTCCTTTTCGTTCGTATGTCTGAAAGTCTTATTCGTAACGAGGAGCATTACACAGTGACACAGATCAGCATAGATTGCATAAATCTGATAATATAGCAAATATCTCCCAAAAACACTTTTTTGTTTCTGTCATTCCCTCCCAAGTAAAGCTGTATTTTCTTGCAACTGAAAAAGTGCCTACACCTCATCACTGGCATGTAGCGTTCTCTTAAATCATTGAGTTCAGTCACGCGTCCCGATTTAATGGTTTTTAATAAAGTGAAAACATAAAGCCAGCAAATAATTTGATTGAACAGTAATATCACTGACCGCCCTGTTTTTACAACTGTGTCTGTCAAAATTATGGCCACCAAGATAATCTAACGAGACCTCAGGTCTATGTCTCACTGATTCCACAGTCCTGTTTATCTTCATGTGTACTGTGGATGTTTCTAGGTTTATCGTAGTCTTGCAGTGGGTCTCAGGGGCTGGATTTTGAGTTTTGATGATGAGATTTTGTGATGCAGCATGTTTGTTCCTTTCACTTCCCTTCCCAGCCAAAGCGGCCAAGTACGGCAGCCTCCAGGGATTTCTGGGCGGAGGTGTGGGAGGTAGGAGCTCCACTGCCGCCACCGGCGCCCTGTTGGCCGAGGATCGCTGTCTTTCGTTATTTGCAGAGGGTGGATAAAAGGCTCCACGGCAGAACAGGGTGCAGGAAGCAGCTACAGGCTGAACTGTCTTAGGCCCTGGAGCTCTAGTCGCCCTCCTCTCCACTCGAGTGGAAAGTTCAAGTATCGGAATGTGGAGATAGTTCTGTGTTCCCTGGAGTGCATTGCTGAGATTTCCCATAATAACCGTCAGCCCTTCACCGAAACAGGAAATGTCACCAAAATAAATTGAAAATGTGCATTTATCTGGTGCGTAACGCCATAAAATGTTAAGCCTGAATGCAGGAATAGCAAAAGCCAAGGGACTGATCTCTGACACGGCTTCCACTGTTTGGTTTCGCCGTGTTTAACCGTGGTTTCATATGAATCCTGGGAAGCCGCACGTTATTTCACCAGACTGCAACTCGCACATATTGTTATTTTCAAGCGGTTTTTATTATGTGACACACGATAGAATCAGCAGCACGTGGTGACGAGATCTGATCGGCCTGTGTTGTCACACCTGTCCCGGGGTTCCCCTCTCTCTTTTCCAGGCATTGGCGGATGCCAGGGCAAATACTGTGGGAAAAAAAAGAAGTAAAGAACCTCTGAAGACATGAAGTGACCTCAAGAATCCATGGTGCTACTGCCTGATGTAGAATGTACATGTTTATATATTACCAAAACAGTCCCTCTTCAAGTACAAATCTGTAACTTTGTTTTGTACACATTGGACTATAGGTTTTTGTCTTTTAAGAAGTCCAGTAAAAAAAGCCAGAAGAAAGCTAGATGTTCAGACAAAAGTGTGACAAAATGTTTGAAAGTTATAAACAGCAGCTGCACTCCCATCTGCCACCAGTCCCCGTACCTGAAATTGCTGCATTTTCAAAACATGCTTCCGTTTGAAGTTGTTTGTCCACTGTTTTTTTTTTATTGGCTAAGTTAATTGGTGCTCTCAGTACTTCTAGTAATATCCATTGTGTTCAGTAGAATCGGTGCCTTGTGATTAATAACATAATCAGATTTTACTGTTACTGCTGAGATCAGGTGATTTTTTTTTTTTTTTTTTACACAATATGCAGCTTTCTGTTGTGTTTTAGAAAACAAACATTTGCAGTGTATCCTGTGGGAATTATAGTGTCTCTCTTTAATTGTAACGTTGCACTTAAAATTGAAAGGAATATTTGGTGCATCAAAGGACTGAGCAGCTGAGCGATGGCTTGTGACCTGGGGAGACTCTGCCTTATGAAGCATAGCTGTAGGATTGTTTCCTCTTGAGTGGGTGCTAGGATTAGTGAAGCATTTGGTGATGCATCTGACTGGGGGGGGGGGGGGGGGGGGGGGGGGGGGGGGGGGGGGGGGGGGGGGGGGGGGGGGGGGG
>JABFEA020000131.1:767179-778119 GCA_019775915.2 Cyphomyrus plagiostoma | reverse complement strand
TCGTGCATGCGAGTGAGCGTGCACTTCCGTGTCTGCTTGTGCTCGTGCATGCGAGTGAGCGTGCACTTCCGTGTCTGCTTGTGCTCGTGCATGCGAGTGAGCGTGCACTTCCGTGTCTGTGTGCTCGTGCATGCGAGTGAGCGGTGCAGTGCAGCAGAAAGCATAATTCCCAAAGTGAACAGGCTCATGAATTGAGAAATGCCCCCTTTTTGACTGTAAACAGGACAACCAGTACCCATGGAACCAGCGAGTGGGCTTCGCCAGGGACATCGCAGCAGGCATGGTAAGTTCCCTGCATCTCACTGCCCCCTTGTGGCCATCAATAGGTCACACATACCAAGCTGCAGAATACACTACATAGACAAAAGCACTGGGACACACCTCTTAATCACTGAATTCAGGTGTTTCATTGAGACCCATTGCCACAGGTGTATAAAATCAAGCACCCAGTCATTCAGTCAGGTTTACAAGCATTTGTGAAAGTATGAGTCATTCTGAAGAGCTCAGTGAGTGTGGTGCTGTCATAGGATGCCACCTCTGCAATAAGTCAGTTTGTGATATTTCTTCCCTACTAGATATTCCACGATCAACTGTAAGTGGATTTATTGCAAAGTGAAGCATTTAGGGACAGCAGGAACACGCTTTTCTGTCTGGCAGTCTGACAGATGAGTTGGGGTTTGGCGGATGTCAGGAGAACGTTATCTGCCTGACTGCATTGTGCCAACTATACGATTTGGTTGGGGAGGGATAATGGTGTGGGGTTTTCAGGGGTTGGGCCCCTTAGTTCCAGTGAAGGAAACTTGATGCTTCAGCATACAAAGACATTTTGTACAATTCTGGGCTTCTTTGTGGGGACAGAGGCCCCTTTTCTGTTCCAGCATGACTCTGCCCCAGTGCACAGAGCCAGGGTCATAAAGATATGATTGGGTGAGTTTGATGGGGTTGAGGTCAGGGCTCAGTGAGGCCAGTCAAGCTCTTCCACACCAAACACCTTCAGGATGAACTAGAATGGAGATTGTGAGCCAGGCCTTCACATCCAACATCAGTGCCTGACCTCATGAATGCTCCTCTGGATAAATGGGCAAAATTCCCACAGACATGCTCCATAATCTTGTGGAAATCCTTCCCAGAAGAGTGGCAGCTATTATAGTTGCAAAAGGGAGACCAGCTTCATACTGGTGCCTATGGATTTAAATGGGATGTCGTAAAAGTTCCTGTAGGTGTAATGGCCGGGCGTCCCAATATGTTTTTCCATGTAGTGTATGAAAGAAGATCTTGTGTGAAAATGAATGAGAGATTTGTTGAGAGTTTCTTGTATAGTTATAGTTATTGGTATATAGTAGGTTCACCCAGATTACTCAACACACCAAGGGTTAAATGGCCAGCTGAACCAGAACGTCTTCAACATTCTTCTTAAGGGTTTGTCTTGACTGTATCTGCGACTTTGTTTCTGTCTTTCAGACGTACCTGCATTCCATGAATATCATTCACCGGGATCTGAATTCCCACAACTGTCTCGTCAGAGAGGCAAGTGTTTAGATGCAATGAAATTTTCTTGTGCTTTTTTCTGATGGGGGTTAAGCCGACACGCCCGTCTGACGCGCTGAGAAACCCCTTTTGTTATGATACGCTTCAGCAGAAGGCCTGCTTTCAATAGTTCTGATTCCAAGCCCTGGTCTCACGCCTCACCAATTCTGGTTAACTGGTGATCCCATGTCTCTTAGTGTGTTGGAAAAATGCATGAGACTCCAGGTATAAGATGGTTTAACCTTGATGAGTGTGTTTTAAGGTCTAAACCTTTCTTATTTTTGGGGCTCTTGAGATATTGGGGTTAGATGCTTTATGGGTGGGTGAGGTTTGGCTGTGAAGTTCATGACCCCGTGTCTCCTGCCTCTGTCCACAGAACAACAGTGTGGTGGTGGCTGACTTTGGACTTGCCCGTCTCATGGTGGAGGACAAAAACCCGGACAGGCTGTCCACGGGCAAAATCCAGGGCCTGAAGAAGCCAGACCGGCGGAAGCGGTACACCGTTGTGGGGAACCCCTACTGGATGGCCCCTGAGATGATCCAGGGTGAGAGCTCCTGCTCTTGATGAGTCTCCTGTACCTCCAAAGGCCCCCTAATTCCAGGGAAATTAGTTCCACAACGATTCCAAACCATCTTGGGTCAACTAGGACTGATGACCAATTATTTCTGAATCAACAACAATAGAACCAATGACGTGGGTAGATTACAGCTAATAGACCAAAACCGTTCACGTTCCTTCTAATTTAACCTTATCTTTTTGCACCTGCTACCCACAGGAAAGAGCTACGATGAAAAAGTGGACATCTTTTCCTTTGGTATCATGCTCTGTGAGGTAAGAACTCAAGTCTAAAGCTATGGAATTATCTTGGGCTGGGCGTTAAGGTTTTAAAATGGTTCCAGCTGCTGGCTTTAATAGGGAGTACCAAGATGGCGACTGTAAAAAGCAGTTTCCAAGGGCTTGTCTGCATGGCACTGTAAAAAATCTGAAAATACCACAGTGGTTTTAAGAAGCAGGTCATTACAGACCAGTTTTTGAGGGAGGCTCTCCTAATGTGGTTAGTGCTCACCAGGAAGTTCTACACAGTCTCCCAATTGCCGCTTCTTTGCTTGCCTGACGTTGGCCCATGTCTACCCTCTCCCTGGAAGATCATTGGCAGGGTGAACGCAGACCCAGACTACCTGCCCCGGGGCATGGACTTTGGGCTCAATGTCAAGGGCTTCCTGGAGCACTACTACCCTGCAGATTGCCCCCCGTCCTTCTTCCCCCTGGCCGTCATGTGCTGCGACCTTGATGCCGAGAAGCGGTAAGAACCAGCTCGCCAGCGGCGTCAAAGAATGTGACCTGGTAACCAAAAGGCCATTGGGTCAGGCAGATAGCTTCAGCTGAAATGCTTCGAGGAATAGCCTTACAGTAGCCAAATTTGTAAATAGCCATACAAAAATAACTGGTAGAGACTCATGGTCTTCAAACACGTAGAGAGAGTCGATTTCAGGTCCCAGTCTCTCTGTAAGCAGCTGCTTAATGAATCTTCGCTGTGGG
The DNA here is from genome assembly GCA_019775915.2 of Cyphomyrus plagiostoma. Taxonomy (NCBI): domain Eukaryota; kingdom Metazoa; phylum Chordata; class Actinopteri; order Osteoglossiformes; family Mormyridae; genus Cyphomyrus; species Cyphomyrus plagiostoma. Next base: position 775,052 of record JABFEA020000131.1, on the reverse strand, counting down.
ACTCCTGGGCATGCTAAAGAGCTAATGGTATTGATCGGCACGGCTGTGGATAGCTGGGAGAGATGTGCGGGGGGGGGTGTAACAGAGTGGCTGTTCATCCTGCAGACCTGCATTTGCCAAGCTGGAGGAATGGCTGGAAAACCTGAAGATGCACCTGGACATCCGGCTGCCGCTCACCTCTGAGCTGGACCAAGTACACCGCAAGTTCTGGCAGGACCACCCCAGCTCGGACAACGGGCTGCACACGCACCCAGAGCAGCCCGAGTAGGGCGTCCTCTGGGGGGGGGACGGGGCTGGAGGTGACGGATCTCTGCTAATCCCCAAGGACGTAGATTGAGAGGTTTTAAAGGGCCTTGAGCCCCATCACACATAGCAGTGCTGACTGGTGCCATGGTAGTCACTGAAGGCCTATAGATAACTGATGTTGGCATGATGTCCACAAGGGGGTGCTGTGGCAATCGCTGTCGGGGCAGTTTTGCTGGGATGCTGCCCAGAATGCTTCAGGTTGTTCTTTCAAATCCCACTCAAGCCATTGTTGTGGTTTTGGGTCAGGCCTTGACCTCGGAACGTCATTCTCGTCCCAGCTTCTGTGTGATGAGCACCGTGATAGTGTATGTTGCGAATCTATCTCCCGGTCTTGATTGCCAGTTTGTGCTGTTGCACGTCTCGGGGTTTGTGTTTTAGCCCACAAATGCTACCTGTTCAGCTTTGGCCTGTTCTGCTGTATTTCCGTGCTGTGTGCTTATGGGTGACGTCTCTTGGTGTCATTATAATACCTTTAGCAATTTTTTTTTCTCCATTCGGAAAACAGGCAGGAAGTCAGGACATTATAATGACATGGCCGTTTCTGTGGTAACGCAGGATGCAATTCCCTTTGGATGGCATCTGACAGAAGGGAACAGATGTATGACCATGGTGTCTCACTTCTGCCCCCTTGTGTTCCTTCAGCACTGGTGCCACCAAGTGTGTCAGACTAGCTGAGGAAGCTAACACACATTTGTCAGATGTTCCATTTGTCTGCAGATCTCTTGTCACCTCAGCTCATCTGTAACAGTGTCCCTGTGAAGTTCTGGTCATCTGTTCACACATCATCCGTGTATATAGCTAATGGAATCGAGTAATGTAAATGTTTTAAATATTGTATATGTACAGAAATATTTTGTATATCGATGCTACATTGCCATATTTTTATTAAGAGACGTGATGAGAATTTCAAAAGGAAAAAAAAAAAAAACAGGCAAAAGCCAAATTGGAGCAAGTTCTATGTGAGAGCAGGCCCAGGTAGTATTGATGTCACTTCCTGCTGGTGCTGTCACAGTCTGTGGAGTGACGGAGGATATCTCCCCTCATCCCAGGCCTCCCCACAGGCACACCGTCGCACTTCCACCCCCGTGTTCTTCCCCTTGCAGCCCACAGCGCCGCTTGCGGAGTCTCGTGCCATGATGCCGCTTTGTGGGGAACCATCCAGCAGACTCTGGACTGAATTAGGCCCGGCAGACGGGGAGGGTGTGGCGTCAGGTCGATGGCTTTCACATGGCCTCCGGCTCTCCCACTGTCAGCAGTGCACTTGTCCGGGGAAGGGAGGCCTTCTCTGCTGCGAACGTGGCTACCCAGGTTTCTAGATGTCGTCCGTTGAAATCGCTGAATTCGTCACGGAGCGTATAGCGGTCACTCTGGGGTCGGCACTGAGAGCCTCTCACCAGCCACACAGACCCACTTTTGCTGACAAACAGGTGGCTTCCACAATTAAGAGTATTTTAGCAGCAGATCCCAACAGAAGCTGCTGCTTCCGAACACCATGCATGCATTAGCGCAGCGCTGTCACTGCTGTTCCCCAGGGTGTCGCAGAAGGCGCTTCGTGCAGGGGGAGGTCCCTCACAAGCTGCCTCACTGATGTCTGTGTCCCCCCCTCCCACCAGCCCCACCCCTGTGGGGAGCTTCCTGTTTACACAAGCCCGCTGGCTGTAAATATGTTTGTAAATGTCAACGTACTGTACATAGCAAGCCCTCTCTGCATGGTTTAAAGAAAAAAAACACACAAACATAGGCTAGGTGTTAGTGCTTCTGTTTCCAAACGAGCTATTCCTGCAAGAGGAGAAAAAATAACAAGTAAACAGCGATATAAAAGCAAAAATTTGGACGGAAAAGTGTATCCAGGCAGTGGAGATTGGCTGAGGAGGGCACAGGAAAAGCCACAGCAACCTTTTCTTTCAGCCGAACCACTCAAAACCTTTGTGTGTGTGTGTATATATATATATATTTTTTTTTTTTTTTATTATCTGATTTTGTTTGCACTATAGTGTCCGCGAGGCTGGGCATCTCCTCCTCCTTTCGGTTTTGTTTATGGAAGATGAGTGCACCATTTTCTTTTATAAATGAATGAAAGTCTGATGAAGCCTTCCCCATTTGGAGGGGGGGGGGGCAGCATCTCTACTCTATGTGGCAAACGGAGAGGAACCAAGCTTGAGGCGGCAGGGCGTGTCCAGTCTGTCCGTTCCACAAACCAGTTCCCTTCTACAGCTTCGGGAGGCCGTGGTTTCTGGGACGTATCCAGTAGTCGTCAGATAACCCGATGTCAGTCAACCTGACAAGGGACATTGCCTTCTTAATGGCACGCAGATCTGTCTAAGTATGTCCTTATCCCAAGACCTGATTTTCTTATGGAATTCTGTCATTACTGTAATCCAGATATGAAGTGGTGTTAAGCTTGCTTTCATCTACTGTAGTATGCATTGCGATGTGACAAAGTCAAGTTTCCCCAACACAAGCTTTACTACCAGCTTTGCTCTTCCAGACTAATTATGAACTACGGGACGCCCCCCAGGGAAGGTTTCATGGCGATCATCACATACTGTTCCCTACTTAGACACCCTATATGGCCTAGAATGTACTCCGATTCCTTAAATGGGTTCCTTTCCACTTTGCCATGGATCTGGAGTGAGCTGCAGTCCCCTTCCCCATGCAGAAAGATCCTAGGAAGAAGATTCTCTATGCCGGCGATGGCTGTGTCACTCTGCACCGTGACTCCTATACTGTACATTTTACCCACCTGGGGCCTGGTCCTCCATTGTGAAAGCACTTACTACAGCGCGCCAAACAAACGCTCTTGCACAGGATGGTAATGCAGTGAAGTTAGGGATGTTGCAGAATACTCCAACTGGAACACGGTATCCCACTGCACAAAACCTCTGTTTGTGATGCACTTAAGGAACAAACCTCTGGGTGAGTCAGGGTGTGCGAGAGCGTCCGCGTGTTCACGGCTATTTTGGTACCATTCCATCACACCCGGAAGTGTGAATCTTTTTTTTTTTTTTGGCATGTCTGCGAGTGCATCGGCGCGGCTCCTCTTCACAAAGGATCATTACCTCTGAAAATTGACGTGCCTTTGTTTTAGCTAGCCTTGCCAAGGACTTGTGACACGAGTTTAAAATGATTTTGTATAAGTCAGAAGAGATTTTGTATCATTGCTCAATTTCCATCTGTTGTCTTTCTGTACCACGTTTGTCGGTTCCAAACGTAACTCTTTGTTTTAACATTTGAGGTTTATGATTTTTGTTGTTAATGTTGTCATCCTTTTTATTTATTGCCACTTTGTTTTAATTTTTACACAAGCTGTGAAAACATTTCTGCACTTTAATCAGGAGAGTGATTATTGAAATATCAAGGAGATGACTGTACATCACGGCTGGAATAAAATCGCCACTCCTTAAATTAATCTCCTGTGTGATTTCTATTTATCACTGTATCCGGAAACTATCCGCTGCTCAGTATCTCGTGGTTTCCTTAATTTCACTTATCAACATACACGAATGTTTATGTACCTGTTTTGGCCGCCAACACGATGTATCTATATTTTTGATCTTCAAAGCTCTTCCTCTGTACACGGACAAAAAACTTACGAGAGGCCAACACAGCTGTGTAGTAAAAAAAAAAACAAAAAAAAAACGAGGCATTGTTTCAAAGGGCGTGTTGCTTTTCTTAAAAGCGGCTAATCTCTCATTTAGCCATAAGGCCAAACTCTGTAAAGCTCTACGCCGGTATCTTTGAACACACATTCCTTGCACTACAGGAAATTAACGGCTCACAACAATGTATTAATAGTCAAAGGATAGATATATTTAATATAAAATTACCGCAACCCTATACTGGATAAGCGGTTGGGGATATACATTGCGGGTACATTACAGAAAATTTCGACCATATTTTCTCTCTGACGCAGCGCAAACACACCTGATTATCCGAATGACGGTTATATTACTTGTCAAACTGGGTGTGTTGCTGTTATACGCATCTACACAAATATGAGGCGATCTCCCGCATTGCTGTGTTATTGTTATGGTCCTAACACGTGTGCCCCTGCATACACCCCCGGGAACATACGCTCCGTGCGGCTTTCCGAGCGGACAGACTAATGACATTTTAAGGTATATTCGCTTCATTTCGCCCAGTCGACAAGACCTGCGGAGACTTGGCGGCCGCAGTGATCTTATTCCGCAAGGTAAGCGGTTCGAGTCGCCCCAAGCAAACACCCCGCTGCACAAACTGGGAAACATACACCGCCTTGTCCAAAAGCGACAGCCGTGCAACGAAACTCAAATTATCAGCCACGTAATGTGCTTCTGTGATCTGCGCTGTTAAGTTCATCCATAGACAGCCATGGCGGTCACCCATGTGCTGTTGTTTTTGTGCCGTGCGACGTCACGCAGCTGCTGCATTTCAGAGGCTGTCCTGGCTGCGCGCAGCCCGTCGGCGCAGTCGCAGACCCACGATTCGTAGTCCGTAGTTGCAAAACATAGTAGGTCGCAGGCGCAGTTTGCAATCGAAGAACCTCGCAGTCCGCAGTCGCAAAGCACCGTAGGTCGCAGGCTCTGGCGTTTAATCTCCGTCTGGCGCGTCCGGCTCCCTGCAAACGCAGAGGAAATACGGCAGGCAAATAAACGGCAGCAAAGCAGCGGCGTTTCGCCCCGTAAAGTAACTGGGAGACAGCAGCATGGATAATTTGTCAATCAACAGCAGGTTTCGGAGCTCTGTGGTAAATCACGGTAAGTACGTTGGTTTATTGTAAATTGCCGGAATTTCTGCAGTAAATTGCAACCATGCAGGTAAACGAGTTACAGCCGCGTTATACTGGTGCGAAAAGGGAGCCTATAGCCCAGGTGCGTTTCGGTTAAGTACTGCTTTTAGTACGTGTTCTGCGGTCCCAAAGCGCCGCGTCCGTTTCTGTGTACTGATTTATTTAATCATTTTTGTTTGACCAGTCTGTAGTTGAGGGTCAGAGAATATTTATTGAACATCGATGTTATCTGCGCCCGTGTTTATGCGGCGCTGCAGCCGTAGAAAAAGACCCGGAGGTCCAGCTACACTCCTGCGATGAATTGCGCCTGACGGTAACTCCGCTTAAATGACAGTAAAACCGGTATTCATCTGGGTGCCATTATTTTACTCGCCCCAAGCTGCCGTGCGTTTAAAGGTGCTCGGACCGCTGAGAGTAATCGACCAGCGCGCAGGATTGATGGAAACTTTTGCGTCTAACCAGAGCTCGTTCATGATGCGCCATGGGTCCAGGCTGATGGGGTTGTGAATAAGATCAGTGATTGGGAGCCGTGCGGAAGACGGCGCTGCGGAGCGGGGCAAAGGCGCGTCCTGGCAGACCGGGTCTCCGGAGGAGCGGCCCGTAGTTCGGGAAGCAAATGTCACGGGGCCGTTGTTTGTTTGGTGCATTTAATTTTTTGTTTGCAGTCCAGTGATGCAGCTTGACCCCCGGTCATGTTCAAGAATGTTTAAAAAGTCGTGTTCTTCCCAAGTATTGCAATAATTCCCCAGCAGACCCACTGAGCAGATCGCCCATTTATCATATTTACAGATATTGTTTTCTCACACTGGAAATTCCTGTTGAGCCAGTACATTGGAGGAAGTTTGCTAAAATTGTTAAATGTACAGTTATGCTTTTTCTGAACACGAATTAACCCTGTATGGCGTTAAAATCCCTTCTGGAAATGCAAGGATTGTAATCATCATTGGTTAAAAAGGCCTTTTCTTGGATGGGAAAAGCCCCCAACTCTGCAACAATGATTAATCTTTGTATGTCTCATATTTCAAGCTGACATGCCAAAAACTAAGCTTATTGTCTTTCTCAGAAATTCTTGTCTATAAATACTTTAAATACTACAGCTGCCTAAGGCTCAAATTGATGTAGACTGATATTCACCTCTAGTGAATACTTTGCAAGCCGTGGAGATCAGTGCTGATGGTGATGAGTGAGGCGGATCCTGCAGGGACGAGGGACGCTCGGAGGTGATGTCTGCAGTCGGTTGGTGGTATCAGACCTAAAGTGTGGGGTGAGAGTAGACTGGCCAGTGTAATCCAATAAAGGTGCCGCTTATTAGCACTTTCAGCTAATCAGTCGTTGATCCTCTTGGGGATGGTAATGACAGTGACATGGTTTAGACTGGTGATCATGCTGTAATGGTGAGTTTCCCCCCAGTGCAGCAGGTAATAAGGGTGTCCTTATTAGAGAATCTTTTCCAGGAGGGTTCAGAAGGGCTCAGACAGTGTTCTGCTTTAATTTCCTCCCCCGTGTTCAGACCCATCCAGTGGACGTTGCCCGAGCCTGGTGTAGGCACCAATGTCAGCGACTCTGTCAGCCCCCTTTCCAGTGGCTAATTAGCGCGGGGGTGTCTCTGTTGACCCTGACTATCTCTGCCGCGCCGTGTTTGTCTGGTGCTTCGGGGGGGGGGCGCAGCTGCAGGAATGCGTCAGCAATAACGCTTGCTGGGTTTTACACATGAAGGCAGTTTCTTTGTCACGGTCTCCCCCCGTGTTCTCTCCTCCCCCCCCCCCTCCCCCACGGAAAGCGCAAGTAAATAAACAGAGAGTTCTGTTAGCTGCCATCTACAGGCACACAGCGTCTGCCTCTGTGACCTGACAGCAGCAGGGAGCCTGAACCTGCTTATGGTGGGAGGCGGCCGGTCGGCAGGGGGGGGACGACGGCTCGGCCTGAGGTGGCCCAGCTGATGTAGTGGTGGGGTGACCCTTAACTGCCGGTGCCACCCCTTCACCCTACGACTTAGAGGTGAAGCTTTGCGCCCGGTTCTCTCACCCATTCCCCCTTTGGGCAGCGATCCCGAGGACGGCACGGTGATCCGACTGGGAAGCCCTAACCCTGTACAAATGAGGGAGATGGTGCCAGTTGCCCCACACTGGGGGGCTTTGAGTCTGGGTGGATGTGACAGCATCCCTTATTTGGGGCTGTTCTGCAGAGAGCCGAGAGCCTGACGGATTCTGTGCCCCCGTCGCTCCACTCTGCCAGGGCCCCATGATGTCAGGAGTCCCGTGGTCAACTCTGCCCCATCAGCCAATGGTAGCATGGCGCTGGTGATGTAATGGTGTCCAGCTGCAACACTCCAGAGCTCGGCCACGACCGCCACGGTTTAAATTGGGCTTCGTGCTGTGGAATTTAGGATTAAATATTATGTAGGTCTGTTTCAGCCCACAGGGGCATAGAACTGTCCACGATTCTCCGTTCTTGTCTTTATTTTTAACACTTCTCTCTCCCTGCTTCCTCCCCATCTCCTGGCTGCGCCTCCCTCACACCTGAATGGCTCCTCTGCCCCTCCCTGTGCACCCTCCAGACGATGAGGTAAGGCTCTGCCGTTCGTGGTTTCTGTGGGTTCGTACCCTAACCCCCCCCCCCCCGCTTGCCACGGCTCACCCTGAGGGCCCTGGCGCTGCTTTGGGTGGAGCTGTTTCTAGTCGTTCCTCCGGTTTGCCGCGACTCCGATCAGACTGTGACCTCCATGGCGTTTACGCATGTCATTTATCAAGACGCCTCTTCTGGTTTCCAGCTTCTATTCAGACTCAGACTCCCCTACAT
>JABFEA020000131.1:713849-729656 GCA_019775915.2 Cyphomyrus plagiostoma | reverse complement strand
CCCCCCCCCCCCCCCCCCCCGGCGCCCCCCCCCCCCCCCCGCCCGGCCCCCCCCCGGCGCCCCCGTCACGTCCATATCACAGGTGGTGGGGGGCAGCCTGTCCCTCGCAGGTACGGCGTGACAAAGCGACACGTTTCCCAGCAGCACAGGTGTCACAGAGCCGTGGTGGGGGGGGTCAGTCGCACACCAGGAGCAAACTGGGTGGGGGTGGGGGGGGGGGGTGACATGAGCCCTACCCATACACACCTGCCCCACTTTCCATAACAGTCTCAGTCCAATTCAAAGACAATCAACAATGTCAGAGTCCGCAGCGCCTGACCTTTTTACCGGGAAGCGAGGAATCGCATTAAGAACAAAGCGCCTGCCTGTTTACAGTCTCAGGAGGTCCAGCCAGGACACCGATGCCCCCCCACCTCAAACACACCATGTGCTCAATGCTCCACATCCGCCGGCTGACCCCGTTTCAAACGTCAACTCCAAAGAGGAGCGGGGAACCAACTGGCGATTGGTGGGCCGCCTCCCGGGGGCTGCTGGCCCACACTTCAGTCCACGGCCATCAAACCACACCCGCTGGCTGCTCTGCAAAAGGCTGCAGGGCTCATCTACACAGGCCGCACGATGCAGCCAACCCATAATAAGCACTACACAAAGACACACGCACAGCTCCGTGTAGCAATCACTGCAAACCGAAGAAGCTGAGAGTTAAATAAGGACAATGACAGCAGTGACATTAGTACAGATCCAGCTACGCATTTATCTTCTAACCACTTGTCTTTTCAGGCCAGGATTGCAGAGATATGCGCAGACCTATAAATATTTCCCTTAAAAGCAGAGGTATTTTCTGGAATATTCTTTGTAAACGGAAGTTGAATCCTGAGCTACTGGACCCTGTCAATCCTCTCAGGAACCCGTAAAGCCGTCCGGCTTAAGAATCAAGATGACATGCAGACTCTCAGCGTGCATTCAAAATTGCATACTTGTTTGCTATGCAGCTGGCAAATTATAGTATGCTACGTAAGCAATATGTCTGAATTTTCAGTACAGATGAAATGGTCGGCAAATTCAGGGATTGCATCCTTCAGAGGCTGCATTCAAAGACGAGACAAGGCTGCCCCACTTTGAAGGCTCCTTCAAATGCCGTCTAGAAACATTTCCTTCTTTTGTCGAGTTGCAAAGGATCCACCTATTGGATCATTGGCAGCCCAACATATCCCAAGATTCACTGCGTGGACCTTCGAGGAACGTAGCCTACAAAGGCTACACAGATCGCATCCTTCGAAGGATGAAGGCCCTGAATTTCTGCATAATGGCCAAGTAGTAAGCTTTTAATAAAGTTCAATACCTATTGTGCAAGTATGCAATTTCGGACGCACCCTCAGATATCGTTCAGATACGGACTTCACTTCCCCAAAACGACGGCATAAGTTGAGCAGGAGGGGCATCGGAGCCCATGACATTGGAGCCCCAAACACAACACAGGATAAAAGCGAACAGAGGCTTAGCCAAAGGCCCGAGGGCGGAGACCTGGGCACAGGCTTGGGTGGTGGTAGGAGATGGCAACTTATCAATGTCTGCTAATGAGAGGAATCAGCGCAGCCAAGAGGAGGGGAAGCTTCGCAACCTGAGAGAAAACCCCCACAGGGTAATTGGGGGGATGGGGCGGGGGGGGTTATGGGGTGCAACTGAAATTGCATAATTGGCTACTATGTAGCAGGCAAAATACAGTATGCGACATGAACAGTATGTCTGAATCCGCAGTATGGATGAGACAGTGGCTCTGCGGTACTGCGGTCAAGATAACGCACTACATTCTGCAAAATTCCAAGTTGTGCAACCGATGGATGCTACGCTATCCCACAAGGCCACTGAAGCAGTACCCAGAGATGAAGAACATCATTGGCTCAAAAATATTACTAAGATGGCGAAGGAAGTGCCACCTCTGTACAAAATTTAAGTAGAAAACGATACGAAGTTACACTAGCTGACTTGAGATACGCTTTGTTTTGTATTTAGTTTCTACCAGTCTTTAAATTTCATGAGGGTCAAACTATATTATTGGTAAACCTCCAGGTTAGGTAATTTGCAAGATGGTGACCCGAGTGTGAGCCGAGCGCATGCATACTGATTTTCATGCAAACATATAGTACATACTGCAACAGTTGAGTAGCAGGCTTCTGACGAGACTCAGTAAGTACCGTGTAAGTGTGCGATTTTCGACGCACCCAGAGTGAGTGATGCACTAATGACGGGAAGAGCAGCACCTGGATGTAGCGCAGTGCGCTCCTCAGCACACTCAGGTTGGAGGTCTTCTTCTCGTCTACATTGGGGATGTTCTTCTTCAGAGTCTCGAAGCATTCCTTCAGGTGTGCACGTCTGGGGTGAGGCGGGGGGAGGGGGGGGGGAGGACAGGAGCAGCACGTCAGCTTGGCCCAGCTATCACCACCGGCAGTACGAGTTAATTACGCATCAACATAACGAGGTACTCATAACGAACGAGCGCCCTGTGGGTGGCCAGTAAGGTGTTTCACTCAAACCTCATCAAAACACCTCACACCAGCCTCAGCTCCTCTGCTGGGGAAACGGCCCAGGTAACGTTCAGCCTGTTTCACAGTCACGGAGAGTCGCCCCCTGCTGCAAGGCCTCCCTCCCCCGGTCGCACACTGTCCCCCCCGCCCCCCGGCTCCGCCTGCCGGAGACAGAACAGAGGGCTTCACCCACCTGTTTTTCTCAAGCTTGTTATGTACCTCCCTGGTCCCAGCCCTGCGGGGAGAGATCACAGCAAAGGGATCAGCCCTTCTCCACAGGGCGTGAGAACGGAGACCCACAGAACAAGATGTGAGCCCTGTCCGTCATGGAGCTGCTCGTATTACACCGAGCCCAGCAGGCCGGGTAGCTCCGCCCCCTACCGTCACATGACCCATGGACAATAGCACAGCACCTTACCCACCTAACCAAGAGGTACACATCAGAGGAGAAGCCGTCAAACTTCTGAAGGCACTTACCCCCCCGGCCTCCTCTTTCCATCCGGGTGACGCGAGTCCTCCATGGCATTCAGCCGCACCGCTGGGTTGGGCTGGACTGGCAGGGGGGCCGGCTGAGGGAGCAGAGCATGCTGGGATGCGGTGATGATGGAGCCGGGGTATGGCTGGACGAGTGGGGGTGGAGCCTGCTGCTGCTGCTGCTGCTGCTTGGGGGCTCCTGCCTGAGGTGAAGATGCAGCTTCAACCTTCAACTGTGAGGCTAAGAGGAGGCGCTGTGGGAGCTGTGCTGGCGGGGAGGGGGCGTCCTTCCTGGGGGGGCTGGGACGGGATACGGCGGAAGGAGACAGAGCGGCACCAGTCGGAGGCGGAGCCAGGGGCAGGGCTGGGGTCACCGGACCAGCCGACATCATGGGAATGGGTATGACCGCGATGGACACCGGAGGGGGGCGGGGCGGAACTGGGAGGGGGCGGGGCTCTGGACATAACTCCTCCCCATAGGGCCCGTGGTTGAGCCGCAGAGGCTGCAGGGCAGAAACAACTCCGGTGCGCTTCTGCTCAGCCTCCCGTTCGAGTCTCAGCTTCTCCTTCAGCTCGTTCTCCTCTGCGGGAGAGAAAAAAAAAAAATAATAAATAAATAAATAAAAATCAGCGTCACACAAGTGCCCCTTATTCGAGAAAAAGGACCAATCAGGGGACAGTAAGATGGCAGTTTCTGGTCCAAAGGCGGGTCTGTCACACACCCGTCACAAAAGCGACTTACAGAACATCAGCAATGGTCACATGGTCCCCCAGAGGCCCCGCCCTTCCAGGAGATGCACCAACAATGAGGTCAGTGTTTGTCAGAAACAGTTCCCCCTTTCTCACTACCATGAAACTACACGTGGGCAAGTGGGGAAAAAAAAAAAGCATAAAATGAGTAATACAGAGGCACAGTTCTGGAGAGCGCCAAAGGGGGCGAGGTTGCGACTGCAGATCTGAAGGCCGACCCTTTCCCGGGTGGGGGCGCCTCCACAGTGCTGCTGCGAGGAGAAGCCTTGATATACAACAGGAAGGGGAAAACAAGGCGGGCACTGACATTACTGATCCCCCATTGGCCGTAAAGTGGCACAACTCCATCCCCTGGCCCACTGCTCAAGGTCAACTTTGGGTAAACCTTTTACGCGGTTAACACTAGTTAAGGCCCGGAAACAGTGCACACCAAACCTGAAAACACCAGAAGAGTTGGGCAGACAGATTGGCTGTGTCTGCGAGAACTTGCTTTGCTGCAGTCTGACTGGAAGGGTGAACGGCAATATGGAGACACGGCAGAACTGCAGCCTGTTATAACAGCTGTTCCGGGCGCCGACCCACATGACTCGCTGCTCATCGGCGGGGAGGAGCGGGGAGGAGCCAAACGTGTCCGTAGACCTGCAGCAAAGCCTCAGAGTATGTTCACCAGAGATCTACTACTCTCAGCCCCCCTGCTCAGGCCAACATTCTACCTATATACCGCATACATGCTTTCTGCGGGGGCTGGAGCTAGCAGCACTGAACAGGGCCATGGGGGGGTGGGCGTGTCCCAGAAATTCACACAGCAACGTCAGTGGTGAATCAAGACTGGAGATTCAGCACGTGAGGCTGAAAGGGCGTCATGGGCATGCCTGCTATCACGCTGGGCGGGGCTTGTGCACTCTGCTTGTAGCCAGGAAAAAGGGTCGGGGGTTTAGGGCTCACTAGCGGAAAAAGGGGTGGACTGACTTCCTACAGCAGACTGTGCTGGATTCCCATTCACTCAAATTCCACACATCAGCACTCGAGGCAAAAGCAGGACAGCCACTGATGGAGGGGGTCTGAGTACTCATCAGAGGTGACAGATTTGCCCCCCCAACAGAGCACACTCTATGCACCCGTTTGTCCAGCAAAATCCCAGCAAGTGAGCGACAAGACACCGCGGAAAATCTCAAGATTCCAGGAAGCGCAAATCGGCCAGTCGCAGTGCAGAGCGTCCTTCGGCGTCACACGGGGAAAGTTTACCGGCTGCAGGAGAGTTTGCGCAGTTTGTGCTGGGCAGCAGGGCGACTGTCCAGTTTCCATGGAAACAAACATCAGAACAAGGCAGAGGGGAGCATGTCCCCGCAGGGACTACCTTAACAGCATGCGAGCCTTTAATCTGCTTGTGTATGAGCACTAGACTTATTGTAAGGTGGGATTCATGTAGGTGCTGTCTCATACCCCATATGTGCCACCTAGCTCCGACAGAGACGTTGACCTAGCTGGTGAAAAGCTCTCATCACCTCTAGCCTGAGCAGCTGACAGAAAACAGCACATCCCAAGGACCTCCCAGCCACTGGCATAGAAACAATGGTGATGCAGTCAACAAAAACCCACATTAGATCAGCCTGATGGTGTTACGCATGCTAATTATACCTGATAAACATTTGTCACGTGCCTGGATAAGGGCACTGCATTACAAAATCAAATTAAAACTAAATATGTACCACCAATCAAACGAAATGCACGCTTACGCATGTTAACTACAGTGGTACGTCGGCTCTCGAACTTAATCCGTTCCGAACTCCGGATCAAATGCTAAAAAGTTCGAGTTCTGAGCAGATTTTTCCCATAAGAAATAATGGAAAACCAATTAATTTGTTCTCGACCCCCCAAAATGACACCTAAATATGTTTTTTTAGCATGTAAACACAAAATGAACAGAATAAAACAAGAGCATTTTTTCTTAATGGCTTCTAAAACGATAAAGATCCCAACATTACCCCTGTCCTGCCCCGATCGTCCGCTCCTTCTGTGTGCCACGCCGTTTATGGTTGTTGTCATTAGTCCTCTGTATTAAATCCTCGTTTCAGTTTGGTGCGTTCGACTTGCTTACAGCGCTGGCTTAAAGCAGCGCATTCTTATCCTGACGCAATGCATTATGGTTAGATGCATTGCGACCTCTCACCTGGCTGCACAAACTGGAACCGCCTCCGTGACGACACACCTTTGCCCTTATTGGCTGAAGAGTTTAGTTAGAGGCATGACGTTTGAATTCCAGGCAGTTCCGACGCGTAATCTACTATTTCTCCCGAATATCACGTAAAGCAGTGAGAACTGGTTCAGTTAATTTACCTGGTAAAATACAGCTCAAATAAATGACAAATGCTGTAATAGTACACGTAAATTAGTGGTTTATTTATTGTTACTGTAATGTTGCGCTGCTTTATTTTGTTAATCGTCCAGTCTGTGACGAAGGCATTCAAGTAAGAATTGCATTGTAGTATGACTGATTTCCTGGCGCGTACAATTTATATATTAGGCCAGCGTTCATGGCTCGACTTCTGATATTCAGATCGATTTCTAGGTCAAACTGGTTTGTTCGACTTTCAAGAAATTCGAGTTTTGGTGAGTTAGAGAACCGAGGTACCACTGTATAGTGTTTTTACACAAAACCCATCATTAAAGGAAATTAGTATACAAATAAGATCAGCTCCTCCATACAAAAAATGAGCACAATTATTGGTACACTGACGAACGTCACGACCCAAGAGGAGACTTCTGTTCTTATAAGATTCTTTCACAAAAGGAGTTCGTGACAGCACAATCGGACGGTTTAGTGGGGGGCAAAGGGCCGGGGCAACCACGCGCGCGCACACCCTCCTGCACCCATTCCTAGCCTTCCTGGCCCGCGTTTAAAGGTCAGACGCGTTTCTTTGACAAACATGAACATCGCTTGTCAACGACTTCCCGAATCAGGCTGCGAAGACCCGGCGATTCCGTGATGCGCACCGGGCCGAGAGACACACAGCAGCGGAGAGCGACGGAAGGTGACTGCCTCTGACGTCACCGTGGCCAGCGGCCAGCTGCGGGATGACTCGGCACGCACCAGCAGCCCCGCAGAAATCCTAACCGTGTCACAGTCTAAGCCGCGAGCCGGACGGTAAAGTCCGTGACCGCGGGTCGATGCAGTCGGCGCAGGGATACCATTCGCCCAAGTTCAGCTCTGTTCCAGTTAACCGTTTTACTTTGACGACAATCGAACCCAAAATCTCAAGACAGGTTATCTGGGTGTGGTTTAATTGGAACAATGTTTTTATTTCACGGGTAAAAAGTAGTTCTCTCCGCAGCACACACATCACACGTCCGTCATCTGACCCCATATTTAGCTGTAGCATCAACCATCTGGATATACGGGTACCGACTCGCACTGTTCAGCGGGGCTCGGGTGGCACGGAGGGAACGGCCGGTTACATAAAGGCCACATTCCTCCGGAGGGGAAGCCGAGGAGACGCTGCCCCAGTTTCCCTCGCGCCGCGACCCGCGCCAGTCAGCTCGCGGAAGGAGGAGGGGAAAAAAAAAAAACACCCGCCCAGAGTCTGGCACGAGCGCCTGGCGCGCACGTGGTAGGGAGGGAGGGCCTCACGCACGCGGTTTCTAAAGGGGGCGTGGTCTAAGCTGACACGTCACCAGCGAACTAACAAAAAAACCGTTCAAGCGACTACATATTCATCGGAAAGAAAATGTACATACTAATAAATAAGTGGGAACCTAAAAGCAAAACATCTAAATGCAAGTCACGCTACTTGTCTTTTTTCCGCAAATATGCGGGGGCAAATTTGAAAACGCGATTACTCCACCGAAAGGGAAGTAGGTTTAAATTGCACGTCATATGATACCCGGCTATGTCAGGTCATTATGTAAAAAAAGGGCTGGCACGTATCTCGTGTTTTGCCACCGCCCTTTATAGCGAGTATTAGTTTCTAAATCCCTAATACAGAAAATAAATATACAGACAGGCATGTAAACGACTATCTAAGCAGACGCTATGCTATTTTACGATATACAGCATACAGCTTATTTGAGTTTATGACTTGGAATAACCCATTAGGTCCGCTACGCACTTGGAAATCAAACACGACGGTAACAAGGAAGCATATTATACCTTCCCCAGATGGTGTTACTTTGACCAGCTGAAACTAAAGAACACCATTAACAAATCGTTCGCACGCATCTGGACACCAAGACACAATCCGATTTCCACAACGCCACCGTGCCTAGGAACGCAACTCACGTAACTATTCACCTAACCTTGCAAGTTGCTGCGGCAGAACTACACATACCGCCAAATGGAACGAAATGCATCCATAAATAAATTTAACCACGCTCATCCCAAAAAATAAATTCATTTTGCACAAGGAATATATCTGCACATTTTAAGAAATAAAACTGCAAATGGATGGTTCTAAACTATCTAGTGTCAGTAGAACCCAGAATATGGCCGATTTTCACAATCAGGCTGATTCAAGCATGCTAATCGCCAAATCCCAAACGGGATACGCTGTCTGACCCTTGATTTCAACGTTGTTTCAACAGCCCGGGTCCCCGTCCCCTCCTTACCACGTGCTTTCTGTTGTTGCTGGGATTGCCATTCCAGAAACTTGGCAGCTTCTAAAAGCGTTTCGATACTCATCTTCCTTTTCTGCCGATGGTAGAAGTTGTTTCTGCGAGTAAATATGTGAAGATTTTCGCGAGGAGCGCTCCTTTCACTCGCCGTTCGCACAGTGCTATTCTCCCGTTGGTGCAAAGGGTGGAAACGTAATTGAATCCCCTCGTAAGACGTCGTCCAAACACGTAGAGGGGTTGCAACAAGATGGCGATGCAAATGACAGAAAACACAACAAGGGAAAAAGCGGATGGATTAAGACCGCCCATACATTGCAAATCTCCTCCCACATACTACAGGTTGACCCAAAACACGGAGAAGAGATCCGTGTCTACTTCTGAACTGAGTTTGCGAGATTAAACATTTCTTTCACAATAAATACTTTGGTAAAAACAGTTTTTTAAAAATTGCACTGCAAAAAGTGCTAGACGAACATATTAGTGCAACCTTATAGAAAATATGCCATTGTAAATTTTGTGTCTGCAAAATGACGACGTAAAACGAATACAAATATATACGGAGGTCGCCGTCATTATAAGGAAATATTTTTAAAATGTTTGCATGCAGGGGAGTGACACGTTATAAGGAGCGTGGGAATGCTAGCGCCGTGTTTTGGGGGCAGCCCTGCCCTGCAGCGAACGTGTGCCAGATTAAAACATGCTGATATTCTGCGAGCCAATCGCCGATCGGAACAACAAGGCATGGCGTCTGCACACATGGGCAGCAGCCAGCGCGGCTTATTAGCATGGAGAGGCCGGCCCGCATTTGTCTCGGCGCCTTACTCTCTGCAACCCCAGATGCTGAAACCCAGCGTTTTTTTAGCCTTTACCGGAAGACGAGAATTGAAAGCCCAGGTAAAGCATATCTTTTAAAAATGACTGTCTCTTTAAAACGAGTCTAAAGCCATCTGTCTCTTTTCCCGCAGTTTTTGCAAATACCTTCGGGGGTGTAAAGAGGGGAGTTGGTTCAAAGTGTAACAAATAACATTATGTCGACGAGTCATTGACGTGAGCTGCCTTACGGATCAAAAGGTAGTATATATGGCATGGCTCGCAGGGCGAGGCGAGACAGCTGCAAACCCAAAGCAGCGTGGTGCCGGGCGGAGCCGACGGGCCAGAAGGCGTGCATTTAAAGGGAAAGGCGCCACCACTATCTGCCCTTGTATTAAAGTGCTTGCCCGGTTTCAAACCGGTGCCCAAGCATGCCGTCACCAGAATTAAACACGCATGACTGGGTTACGTTGCTCGACTGGAATGGAGGTGTGACGAAGCGGGGTGATGACAGTCACTTTGATGTGCATTTGTCATCCGGAAAATGTCGTGCTGAGCCTGGTCACCAAACCGAGCCCAGTGATTTTGCATCCCGTCTTGTTGAGCCTTCCCGTGAAACCAAGGGTTTATCTTATATTCCCATCATAAGTAATAACCATCGTAAATCTGACGTAAATACAGTATGAATTCGTTTTACTTTTTTCAGAGGAAGGGATGAAGTTTAATTCACTGCTTATGATGCATTAAAGACATTTGTTTTTATATCTGAAAGAGGTGATGGGACACTGTGTGACAGAGTCCTCCCGCCCTACGGCTGGCTCTGCTACACATTACGTTACTTTGTAGTCGGACCCTTTAAGGGAGAATTCCGCAGGAACTTCCAGCCGGGACGCCGGGGGAGGGGGCCGGGGGGCTGGGACACTCCGATTGGCTGCACTAGCCGGTGAGTCATGCGTCAGTCGCCTTGGATACACACAAAATCGGCGGCAAGGAGAGTGTATGCGCACCCTGGAGGGGGAGGGAGCAGGAGGAGAGAATTTCCCCACTGACAGCGTGCGCGGTCACCTGCCTGGCAACAAAACGCTGATAGGGCCGAAAGCAGCGGAATACCCTGCATTTGGGCCGTGACTCCACGGGGCCACTCCCCGATCCCGCTCCCTTTGAAACACTGCACTGCTCATCCGCATTAACACGTCTAAAAATAAATGTTTTTTTTTCGGAAAGGGTAGACGGTTCCAGGCACTGTATTTAATCATTATTTAATAATTTCTTGAACTTCCTTCCGCGCTAATACAGCATAACCTTTCCCTTTCCTTCTTTTTTTCTGTTAACAGTCCTGTATGCCTCACGACTGTTCACAAAAAATCCACTTCAGCAGGGTTGGCCTTCCCTACTGCTCCGTCTGGGAAGCCGCACCAGGAAGGTCAGTCCGTCCAGATAACGAGGGACCGGATCCCTGCAGAAAGATATAGATGAGACAGCCTCAGCACAGCGGTGGCCCCCACACTCAGGAATGCCGAGGTTTCAGACATATGAATACGGGACTTCATTAGCTCATGTCATATGATCATGGAGGTGACGTGACAGGTCACGTGGAGATGGGCTGGGGAAAAACAGTTAGAGTGGTCTGACTATGGTTGGCACTGTTCCACAGGCCAAGCACATAAAACGGAAAAGTCAGAATCACAGATCAGCAAACTAGCCAGTCTTGTGTCTTATGACTTTCATCAGACACAATAATGGGGTCAAAGTCCCAGTGTATAACAGAGGAGGCTGGGGAGGGTTGCCCCCCTGTAACCAGTAGAACGCGGATAAGCTCCACCCAGATGACTCCAGCCTGTCTATCCTGATATCCTGTTTTTGGATCCTGGCCTGAACACTTATCGGATTCTACTTCCTGTTACGGAGCGACTTGGGAACTCCAGGCATTTAGGGAAGGAAATCCAAGGATAAGTGACATAGGTGTTATGCTGTTTTAGGGGGAAAAAAAGGAATTGTGTGTGTGTGTGTGTGTGACCACAAAACAGAAAACAACTAAGAGTGATGCAGGAGTGATTTTCACTGGTTTCAATACTCATCTACAAAGGCAACATCACAGAAATAATAATCGGAAAAGGCTACAATAATCACAGACATTGTAAGCCGACGTTTAATACATTGCCAACTTGCCAGTGAGAAAAATCAACTAAACAGTTCCATCTAATGGACGGATTTGGTAATTACACACATCGGCTTTTATTAACCACTTGATACTATTGGGATCACTATGCCTGCTGGAGAGCAGCCTGCATGGGCTGCCAGTTAAGCACAGTGCACACATGTACACGCACCTACTTAGGGAGACCTTCGGGAAATATGGTGACTAAACAGAAGCTAGAGAAAAATCTACACAAACAGAAAGAAGGTGTGTGCAGCCCACAGAGGGAGCTGTGTCACTGCACATGTACTCCTCAAACAGGTATGAAACTGGCTCCCCAGGCCAATCACTCATGCCTCACTCTGTATGTCTCTCTCCCTGAATCAGAGCTTTCAACAGGAAGTGATGTCATTCACCAGGGATGAGCAGGCAGACAGACCTTTGTCTCCTGTGTCCTTCATTTGTTCCCCAGAAATTGCTTGCGCATTGTGTGCAAGGTCACTCCTGCTGGTTTTCCTGGATCTCAGCACAGCGCAGTGGGAATTCTGCTGTTAAACAAGCATGGTTGTAGACACTGTTCAGGCCTAGTACCCAGAATGCCTTGCCAGTGGAGTTCCCATCTCATGTTGGCCTACTCCCCCTGCTCAGTTGCAGCAGACACTAACATCCTACATTCCAGACTAATTATAAAATGCATGTGTAAAAGTTTTCCATTTTCTAATGCTGTGTTTCACAATGCAGTGAACACTGCATTCTTTCTGTCCACATACTGCAGAGAGGAAAGTTCATCAGAGAGGAAACTGGCTTTACTCTCAGCAGCGTGATGATTAATACTTCTTTGAATTTTACTCACACCTACCTTTATGTCACTGTCAGCATGGCCTTACAGAGGTGTAGCAATTCGTTGTGCACCACAGCCCTAGAGAAAAACAAACTGAACTCTGTGTACTTGGCAAAAAGTTGACAGGTACAACAATATAATCACAGCTAAATGATGAGTAATGATGCCCTTCCCACTTCATCACACACAAAGTAAGTCAACATGACACACTTAAAATTAAAGATGATCACAATGACCTCCAAGCTTAAACCTGGCTCTCCTGAATTACTCATCCATGGGGCAAAATTCTCCCTGTCGTCAGACTTCGGTGCCACCTGCTGGCGATCTGACATCTGTGGGGGCTCTGTGAGGGATAAAATGAACAGCACCCTCTTCTGTGATTGTGAAGCAAACCCAAGACAGTGGATAAGAGCATCTTGGGAGCTGTGGGGTCATGTGTTCTTCAACACTACTGCTTATAGATCTTTTTCTTTTAATAATAATATTTCACACACCACTCAGCATAACTTACTATAGTACTTTAAATAAAACCACGCTGATTAAGTGGGGGATTGAGAAAAAGATTAATTGTCCTCTCCCTGTACTATTAAAGATTGCAGACTAAGCTTCTGTGCCTGTGATCAGAAGGTTGCCACTTCAAGACTGGTCCTTTCAGAATAGTCACAATGTCTGTGGGCCCTTGAGCGAGGCCCTTAACCCCCAGTTCCAAGGGCCCTGCTGCAGGTGGCTGCCCTTCACTGCCAAGCTTACTGTCACCTACATGTGTGTCAAGAAGAGCAAGATGTGGTAGGTGAAAAGAGAATTTCCTCATGAGGATCAAGAAATTAATATCATTATTATTATTATTATTATTATTCAAGTGCCCAGAGCAGAAATCCTGTGTGAGTTTCTGGACCAGTAAAATAGATTGTCGACCAGCAGGGTGCAGCAAAGAGTTGCATTCGCATCAGACGCTATGACGTCTTACAGCCACTGCAAGTCATCGTTAACTTGAAAATAAAATACGGGTGTGTGTTATTTATAAATAAAGTCTTATCTAAAATTGGCTTCTACAGACAATTGAAAATGTCATTTAGGGCGTATGTGTCCATTGGTCTGCTAAACATATTAGTGATACATAAACAGTGCAAGAAACTCAGACGTGGAGGGTTTTCATAGAGATACAGTGACCTTGGGTGGTCCCTAGTATTCTGAGCTATGAAGGGTGATTGGGGGAGGGGGGTGGTAAACTACAGCACAGGTGGGTAAGCAGGTGTCTCCTCACTTTCTCTGCTGGTAAGGTCACATGACAACCGACTCACAAACCGTACAGTAAAAGGATGGATGGCGCGAGAGAACGACCAGGTTCAATCAGGAGTAATTGCAGATTAATAGTTCATTTAGCGACTGTACTACTGTTTCATTTCGGGTTACTTTTAGCCCTCCGCATGGATCACTCCCCCTGAGACATTATTTCTAGTTTTCACGGCCACTTCCTGCCAAAGGGGACCTTCACGGACTGGATGTATCCATGCATGTACAAAAATAACAACGAAACTGTCAGCAGATTAGGCTCGTCATTGTGGCCGTTGTTAATAATTTTGTGCCTAACATGAGCACAAGGGGGAGCTCATTCTGCAATTTAATTTTCCTGCCTTGTGCGCAGGTGCTGACTGCGCGCTATTCTTCATGCGTGGGTGAGGTGCTCTTCATGTAACCTCTGCGACCCTCGGGACCACCAGGTCTGGACAAAATGGGACGATTTCTGTGGGCAGATCATCCCCCGTGGCCTCATACATGCTGTCAAATAAAGGCCATTAAAAACCAATTGATTTATATAATCTGGCCTGTAACAAGGTTATGGACAAGCCATGCTTAACTGGGGGCACCTTCTCCCTGGAGGTCATGTGACTCACGCTACAGCACCCCCGCTAACGAGTATCCTCAAGGGCTTTGCTAATAAACAGCCATGTCCCGAACGGATGACCACCCAGGCTCAGGCCCTGACGATGGCAGATGTGTGATCGGTCTAATGCCCCCCCCCCCATCTAAGGACACATTAGGCTGGTCTCCAGCCCCACCTCTCTCCTTTGTACTCCTTTGTCTGTTGATGCTTTTCCCTGATAAGCCTGCAGCAGAAAGATGTGGAATAAAAAATGTGTGTGTGCGTGTGTGTGAGTGTGTGTGCGTGTGGGTCGATAAAATCTATCAAGGCAGTCTGCCTCAGTGTGCGTGTGACAATAGAAGACCCACAGACTGGCGTGCGCACACACACTGGCATACACACACTGGCACACAGTTCCTGTCTATGGGTTGGTATGCTGGTGATTCACCTTCGTCTCTCTCACCGCTGGCTGTAGAGCAGCAGGGAGCCAGCAGGG
The DNA here is from genome assembly GCA_019775915.2 of Cyphomyrus plagiostoma. Lineage (NCBI taxonomy): Eukaryota > Metazoa > Chordata > Actinopteri > Osteoglossiformes > Mormyridae > Cyphomyrus > Cyphomyrus plagiostoma. Next base: position 715,151 of record JABFEA020000131.1, on the reverse strand, counting down.
GGGGTAGTGCCTAATGAACCTGCAAACTTCAGGCCGTTGCGTTTTCAGGAACAGGCGCCGCCTCCATCCGGACTCGCCGTTTCAGTAGATTCCTCCCCAGCGGCGGTTCCGTCCATCCAACCCCCCTCAATGGATCTCACTATGTCAGACCCCCAAGACACCCCCACCCCCCCTCCCTCTGGTTTGAGAAGGATGAGGCAAAATGCTGCGATGCCTTAGAGACTAAAGGGTTACTACTGTATTATTCCGGCTGCATTATGTTATTCATTTGCTTAACAAAACTTCACCCTGAGTGATTTACGTTGCTCTTAATTTTATGCAGTTGACCAATTATTTTTAAAAATATGCATTTTTTTCTATGGAAGCAATTTGGGTTGAGGACTCAAGGGTGGCACAACTGGGACCGGAAGCAGGAGCTGTCAGGCCGCCTCTCTCATTGGAAAAGGGGTCACACTGAATCGGGGGGGCGCTGGTACAGATTAAACGCTGCTCTCTCTGTCCGTGACTGATCAAGTTTTCATGCAAGTAGGCCTCTGCCCTGGCTGTCAGTGATGGATTGAGGGTGAAAGTGAAGCGTTAGGGGTCAGCAGCTAGCCCAGAGTGAGGGGGTCAAATGGCCCTTAAAACCATTGGCCACACCTTTCATTGGGCAGGGGGCCGGTTCCACGTCAGCCAATCAGCCACCTTTGCGGGTTGAGGAAACAGTCACATTCGGAGAATTCCGGCACAAGACAAGATCCTCTTTTTCTCCATCTACTCCACATCCTCCCTCCATCCTCTCAGTCCCCTTTTCTCTTGCTCTCCTCTCTCCTTCATACCCCCCCCTCCCCTCGCCCCAAAAGGATGGCTCCCCGGCGTGCACACAGCACCCCGGCAACCGTTGCCAGGATACTGTAAATTAGGAGATGCAGAGCCGCTCCCTGGAACCAGGTTAAGTGGTGCTAATGAGATGGGTGGGGGTGCATCATTAGGGGGGTAGACTGCTGGCCCCCGCATGGCCCTGCTGGACAACCGCGTGTGGCCCTGCCTGCGCCCTGGGGACCCTACATGGGGGGCGGAGGGGGGCGCCAGGCCACCGTCCCCCTCCAGTGTCCCAGACATAGCTGAAGTTGACACAACACAAGAGCGTCGGATAAGTAACAGCAAACTAATTAATGCGACTGGTTCTGTAGCCAAACTGGGCAGATCGTGCTGTGGGGAAACAGACCTGAGTCACATCACAGAGGCTCGGGGGGGGTGCCGGGCACACTGGCACTGGCGCAGAGGTGAAAGCGGAGCTGAGGGGGGCGCCGACGAGGGCGG
>JABFEA020000131.1:672369-693043 GCA_019775915.2 Cyphomyrus plagiostoma | reverse complement strand
GACCAGTCTGCTGTTGTCATGGACAGCCAGTCAAGCAGAGTGCAGGCACAGCTTGCGGAAGGCAGGTTCTGACTAGCAGACAAGGCAGATGGGCATGAAGCGGAAGCCTCTCTGTGCAGCAAATGTTACCATGGTAAAATAGATCAGGGCGGCATCAGACGCCTGTCAGACTGTTGCAGGAGCCCTGAAACACAAACCCCCCAGAGGAGAAACCCAGAAGTGGGTCATTTTCCATAGTCTACTGAGCCTGGAAATAATGTTGTTATGAAGCTGATGATGCTCGCAGCTCAGGCCCAGAGAAGGGTGGCAAAAAACGGCCGTTTTTGACAAAAAAAGATTATTAATTTTCAGGCAGGTCAGCGAGGCTCTGGAGCAGCAGCACAGAGTATCCAGGACTCCAGAGAGAGACCACGACCGCCTGGTGAAGAACCACCCTGCAATGTGCCGAGGACGACATCTGCTGATCAGGACAAAGGCAAGGTGGACTGTTCAAGGTGACCGGGAAGGGCGGGCAGCTCAGCCTGGCCTGTCAGCGGCAGAGAGGGGTGCATTGCAAGGAATATCAGTGTCAGATGCACCCAGGTTCACATTAACCACCACGGTGCATATTCATGTGCACACAGCCCCCAGCCAAGCACCTGCGGCCCGGCCCAACAGTACTGCCGGGAACGCAAACAAGACTGGCGGGGCCGGAAAGTGGGACGCCGAGGAGGCGCTTAAACCCACCCCGCCCCCATCTGCCCCGGGTCGGCTACTTTGGCTGCTGGCATTCGAGCGGAAGACGGATTCGCGGCAAAGCCAGTGGGACCACAGCCAAAAGCAGGCTGGAAGCAAAACGCCACCCCACCCCCCCCCCCCAGTCTTTTTTTGCTTCTATGAATAAATCATCCAGGAAAATATTTATTCCAAACTGGGACGCCTCTTTGCCAGTGCAGAGCTGCCTATAAAAATAGGCAAAAACGAGGAAGGGCGGAGCAGGTAGATGGAGGAGTAGGGAGTATGTTTTGATCGATGGTGGCGGAGCATTTCCCTGCAGTACAAGAGACGGGGGCAGATGAAATATCCAGAGACCGAAGGGGAGTCAGGCCACAGATGGAGAATGGTCACTGTTCCCAGTTAAAGGCCACCCCAGCATCAAGATCAGGCACGTGGACCGGACCCACCTTTATTGTGGCATCCTCCGAGGCAGAGACCATGACGCTGAAGACGGGGTGGAAGATGACGCGGGTCACAGGACTTCTGTGACCGCTCAGGGCATACTTCTCAGGGGGCCGCGGGATCCATTCTTTGGGATCTCTCTTCTGGCCGATGGGACCACCTAAGGTGATTTCCTCCTTGGCTTCATTTAGCTTAGATTCCAGTTCCATCACCTGTGTGACAGACAGCAGGGATCACAAAAAAGGTGACATCCGCTGACATACATATACACCATCGGCTATTAACGTACATTATGAGGCGTAATCAGTGGCAATTTGTCTCCTGCTATTAATTATAGGAGAACCAACGCATTGTTAATGCCACTTTGACCACTGCTTTGCCCTGCAGGGGGCAGAGCTGAGCAGAACACGCTCATAAACCGGAATGCATTTTTACCATCCACCACGGAGGGAATCACACTGAAGCAACAAGACTTTGGTCAGATCTAACCACTGACGCCAAATGATGGCCACACACTGTAGGGACAGAATGTACAAACCTTCTTTTGCAATCTGATGACTGAAGTCCATTTCTTTTCCAAAAGGCCGGCATATTTCTTATCCAGTTCTTCATTCTGCCAGAGCCAGAAAGATGAATATGAACAATGAAAACTCAAAGCTGTCATTTTAAACCACAGAATTCCCTCTCTCCTGCAAAAACAAAGGGAAAATGTCCTAAATCCTTCCAATAAGTTAGTATGAGAAATCCAGCCTCCAGCAAGATAGCAGGCCATACACAGGACAGCAGGGGGGCAGCCATAACTCAGGGTTTAATCCTTCACATGAATTAATCTCCTGCATTCAAGGAGAGCTTACAATGATTACAATTATATGAACAGTAGACTAGGAAAAAAAAATATTACACTCTCGTACACACACACCTGCCATGCTAAGGTGAACCCTGGAATAGCCACACAGTTCACGACCACAGTTCAAAGCAGGTGTGTCAGTAAAAGTCAAGCAGTAGCGCAGTAGGGGACACCGTAAACGCTTGATTGTTTAAGCGGAAACGCAGCTATTTGATTTAATACAGAACAATTAGCATCCACTAGAGTCAGTTTCTGAGGGAACGGGTCAGGCTCCAGCAGACAGAGCCGCGGGGGCAGTGCACTGCCCCCCATGGGTCAATTCGAGCTACAGCGGCGGGGCACCTACAGCTGTGTATAGCACCTGTGCTCAGCCTTTAATGTGCTAATTAGCAGCAGCCACATGCTGCCTCACCCATCAGGTCCACCTTCCCAAACCAGGCTGTTGTGCTCATTTATTTATTTATGTGACTGAGGAAACATGAGTGAGGCTGACAGGCAGGCCACAGGCACACAGCTTCAGCTCACAAGGCCACAGGCCGGGAGGGGGGGTGGTTTAGACGTCACATCACACAGCTAGCTGTCCCAGCAGCGGAAAGCAAAAGCTGAGGGAACTCCAAGCAGCCACACGGAAGACAGATCCCATCACAAAGCGGCAGCCCCACATCCTTCTGCCATCTGCTAGGCTATGCTACTAACGTGTGCCACGCATGGGCACTCGCAGCCTCTGACCAACATGGCGTCACTGGCCATCACCCCAGTGACGCTCCACTCCTACCACCAGGCCTTCAGAACCACCTACGGCAGGCAGAGCATCCCGGCTGGAAATGCAGACTTCGCAAAGGCGTGTAGGGAGATACTAACGCGCCGGAAATCCATTTGAGCAAATGCATGAAGAACAATTTAAAAATAGCGTGAAAGGCTCGCACAGAGGCGCACCTTCACATGACGCCCGCCTGCTCCATCTATTATTCAGTGTGTTTCCACCAGGGAGGAAACCAATGCCTGAAACATGCCTGCAGACAAAGAGAAGCGGCAAGGAAACAGGGAGAAGTGCAGCCAGGCCTGCTACTTAAGGGGGGCCTTTGTCTGAGGCCAGCTCCCTCTGCAGGAGGGGAGCAGCACGCCTCCATTCAGCTTCGTCTCTCAGATCTGTCACAACAAAGCTGGAGGGCCACACTGTCGCCCGTGTTGTCGGAATTAGCGCTCTTCATCAACACCACCAAGGGCACATTCATCCTGTCACGTTCACGCCGTCCGCGTCAATCAACGAGGGACGTCCAATTAGACTGCATTGTGTGAAGCTGTCTGAGGCGGCACAGACTTACCATGTCTAACTCGGCCTCCTTCTTGAACACCGAATACGCTTCCTCATATCCATTGGAACGAAGATAATCGGCTATCGCTCGATTTCTGGAAAACAAAAGTGTTAAATTAGCCCCCTTGGTACACTCTGTGGGCTGTCTAGTAACGTAAAAGCCATTAGTCAGGAATTAACCCACTATATAAATGGAGAAGAAAACCAAACTCAAGGACAAAGACGGATGTGACACATTCAGGCAGTCGCTCTTCTCATAGGAACAAGTTTGCAGAATAAGACGAAGCTGCACTGCATTTTCTCCCAGTTCTGTCGAGCCACCATCATGACATCAACAATTACAATTACAAGCATAACCTGAAGGCAGGACAAAACAGGAAACCCCCAAAAAAAATCATTAAAAAATGAAACGGAAATTCCAAAGATAGAGTCTAGAAGTAGGTCATCTACTGTTTGGAGGAAGTAGTAGGGCAGTCTGGAAGTAGAAGGTTTGTGTTGAACACACGTAAGGCAGGAAAAGCACAAAATGTGTAGAAGGAAACAGCCCCATGTCATCCTGGCAATGTAACCAGAGAGGACCCGCAGGACCAATAATTCTTTACTATAGCCTCTTAAGAAGGAAACAGCACATTACAATGTCACACACTTGATTGCCCTCTGCGTCTTCCTGCCAATCTGTCACTTGCAGTGATCAGGGTACTATTTCTGAAGCACCATCAACTGACTCATTTGTTTAGCGTTTTTTTTTGTTTGTTTAGCTAACTAGACTTCAAGGTTGGGGTGTGTGATTTCCTACCTCCTAGTTGTGCTACTAGCTAAACCTGCCTACACAGCCATCCAGAAACACCAAGCAGGCCCTCTTGACCACTCGCCCGCAAACCAACACCATAGCGCCACACTGACAAAGAAAGTGAACTGAATCTGATTATGGCCAAGGTTAGCTGATGGTCATCACCCATGTGACACATAGCACACTGTGGGAAGGCCCCCCTCCAATCGGAGGGCTATTTTGAAGCACAATGCTTATCTATGAACCTGAACGAAGGAAACAGGACAGAACACAGATTTGGAGAAGGAACAAACATAAAAGGCAAAACAGAAGAAACACTGCTTCCTACAGGGAGATAACACCACATGAGGAGCTTAAGGACACAAACAGGCAGACTGAACTTTAAAAAAAATCCATGTATCAGAGCATCCAGTGTGATTTGGTTCTTTCACCACCCTTCTGGCACAAATTGAAGGATGAGAGAGGAAGATTCACATTTCACAGTATCTAAAGCCTATTTTAAGTCCTAATGGAGCCATTTCGTTTCAGGGTCTTTCAGCGAGGCCGCCCTGGACATCAGGAGATCTCAGCACAGGGTTTGAGACCCACCCCTCAGCGCTGCTGGCTGCACTCCACATGCAAACAAAGCTGTGGAGCTGGGCAGGCCGAGACACCCCCCATCTGCTCACACACTCAAGACTCCAACTGCATTACCAGGTTGCCAGATACTGAGACAGATTACCACCATGTGAAAGGGAGGTCCGTGTGCTGGGGGAAGCACCTCAAGCCCTGTGTTGTCATCTGCCAAAAAGGCGAACACCCTGAATTACCTCAGTTAAACCTGGCTCAGGTATCGCAGCTGGATGGGGAGACACGACATACAGCAGAATAAAGGGAAAAGAATTAAATAATCCACAGATACATTGTGCATGTGTGGCTATATTTCTGGTTTCCATGGAGACCAACACACAGCTAGCTCAGGGAAGGGGGGGGGGGGAAACCTGAACAAACGAGTGGGCAGACATTACAAGGAGCGAGCTGCAGTCAGGATGGAGGTGTACCAAGAAACATACGGACAAAGCCCTCAGTCGCTCACACCCAGGCTCCATCATAGTTATCATCAACAGCATTTCGATCAAGAGGCAGCCAATCAATCAAAATGCAAGTGCTCCTAAGGATTAGACTAACCCCCAATCAGGGGCACTCCAGATAAGTCACCCTCTCTATTATTCCGTATATTCTACCAAGCGATTAGTATGTTATCAACAGTACTGAGTAAGGTACTTCACTCTAAACCCTAATACAGCTTTAGTTATTCAGAATAACCCAAAAGTTAGTGCGATATATATATATATCTCTTATGCACACCTGTAGTCTAGAACCACACACACATCTTATTCTGGAATGTTATTATGGAATTTAGTATGAAAATGACAGTTCAATCAGTGAGACAGACAGACACCTGCAGCTAACCCTCCCTGACTCACTGACACAGCCCACGGTCAAGCTGAAGGCAAGAGGACGTGGGCACAGGAGTGAGAGCAGATCAGAGTGCGGCCACGTGGCCTTTCCAGGCCCCGCAGACGAGGGGGCGAAGCCGCCGGCGAGTGTCGGGAGACGCAGCATTACCTCATCTCTCCCCATGGAGCGTGCGCTAGTGCTCCCGCCCCTGGTTGTACCACAGCACAGCACAGCACAGCACACACAGTTATCAGCTCGATGCTGCCCGCCACAAAGCGGCCAGCCGCCACTCCACAGCCCCAAGAAGGGCCGTTTCCAAAATTACACGTTTCATTGCCGTCTCAACAATCATTAACAGCGGGGTGACTTTAAAATTTCCCAGCTCTTATTCTGCGCCAACTCTCATGCTTCGCTGCTCTGCTTCACAGCCATTTCAAGGCTGCATATTTAGCTCAATCCCCAAAAAGGAACAAACACTCCAAAAGCAGCATCTCTCAATATATTCAGACCATGACATCATTTAATGGGGTCTGTTCTCCTGAATGCAATGACCTGCAGGGAGGGGAGAGCTGAACCAGGAAGGATGGCTTACTTGCCCAAGTTCCATGAAAGCAATTTCTGCTGGCAAAGTGCACCTGACGAGCGGGACGACTGGAGGAGAATATTACCTGCCAAGACATTTAAAGGGATGCTAAGTATTTGTTAAATGCTTTAAAAGCAGCAAGGCTGGGAAGGAAATTTTTAAAAGATCTCCTAAAAAAAACACTATACACCAAAATGGGAAGTTAAGCACAGGAGGGACTTAAGTAACAAAACTTATTACTCCTGTCTTTGATTCCCAACATCTACCTTGTCATTTAGACAGCCTTTCCATGGCACAAGGGGCTCACAAAACCAGAGTGAAGATTCTTCACAGTGCATGTGGGACAAATTGACATCATAGCGCATCAGCACATGTTCAGGACAAAGTCAGGTTGAGGCAGAATCCCTCAAAAAGAGATTCCTGGACGGTCCGAAATGTGCAGATATGGGAAATGCAAACGCCGCTCCATTACCTTCCAAAAATATCTGCTAGAACAGCATATTAGCCACAAGTTCCTTTGAGAAACTTCCCTAAAATGCTGCTTTCTCTCCAAACGCATACTTGGTGTGAAAGACAACTACACCAGCAATCACTGAACTACCAAAATATACAGGCATGTGCACCAGCTTGGAAAAAGGAGACATTCTGTCAGGATCTAACCTTTTCTTTACTACACTGCTGACACCCACATCTGTGTACCTACATTACCACAGATTAAACTGCAGTTCCTCTTCAAAAGGCTGCTGTGCAAAAAAGGAGAAAAAAAATCTATACAGTGGTTTTACATCCATTTCAGCCATTTCCAAAGCTGTCTAAGAGAGCATATTATGCAGGCATTAACCCAAGAGGACTTATCCATTTTACAAAAGATGGGCTCTTTAATGTGAAGTGTGACTTAACACCATAAGACGTTGATGGGGGGAGGGTGCAAGTAAAACTGATTTTCTGCTGGAAACAGATTAGTGAGGACATTTCGCAGGGTGGCAGGAGCTTTACTGTAGACAGCAGGAGGAACCACCCATCTTCTTAAGAGCATCTCAGCTTCCTTATCCACTGGCTGGAGAGCCAGCCTATTCTCATGGTCCACAAGCGGGCTGGTTACCATGACAACCACGGGGGCCAAATGATGCGGACGGGGGTGCGCCTCCCAGGCACGCGGCCTGGGTCCCGTGTGTTTTCTCAGCATGTGACAGCACTGCCAGCTGTCACTGCGTGGAGCTACAGCCAGGGGCGTTAATGAGAGCCGGTGCGTTTTTCAAAGGCCATGCTGACCAGGCAGCCGTGAGCCACACACACATGTTGCTGGGCTTTTCAACGTCCAGTTCTTATGGTGGTTCTTACACACCTGCATAGTGACACATTACCTGTGAGTCTCACAGTCATGCACAGCAAGACAGGAGACCGAAACACAGATGCTTTCTTTTCTTTTTTCTTTTCTACTGTTCAGCAGCAAAATTGTTCTTATGCAAATTTTTATGCTGAGAGGGCAATGAATCTGATCGAACATTCGGCTGTGAAGGCATTTGCCAAATGTAAAAGGCCCACACACGCCCAAGCTAGGTTGCTGTCTCCCCAGGCTGACAGAACTGGCTTTGAAACCAGTTTGAATAAGAACAGAAGGCTCATCATGCCATTGGTTTGACAGGCCGTGATTAACTCTGCCATAGTGGAGGGCACCCCACTGCCAGCCCAGCCTGGTACTCCTTGCCCAGTAAACCAGAAATGGGCCTCTACAGTGTAACCTGACAGAAGTATGAGCATATTCACCCCTGCCCTGGGTACATGCAAACACTGCGCATTAACCAAATCCCCAGACCGACAGATGCACAGAGAAGCCAGACCCCAAAACCCTTCCTATGGACAAAGACCCAAGTGTACGAAAACAAAACACTCAAACCTGCATGCCTGACACACAGACGCCATATAGGGAAGCAATCCCAGAAAATATATAGGAATGCAGGAAACTAACAGGTTTAAAAAAAAACTCTAAGGTCATTGGTCTCCAACAAAAGCATTTCCTCTAACTTCATCTTCGGTAGGCAGCTTCTGCAAGTTCATATCCTGCATGTTATGCAGGATCCCCAGCAACCAGTTTACAAATCGCACTGCAGTAAAGGACAAGCCGGAATGGTATGCTGTAGTCTCTGATCTTTCAGGTGGACCCCCTAAACACATAAAAATCCATTTATTTCTATATGATCCATGGATAAAAGAGTTCAAGGAAACCGATGCTGTCCTCCAGTCTGCCCTAAAAATTTTAATGGCAGCACCCCAAACACATCAAAGGACATTTAAGATGTTTTCACACATTGACTCCGGACCGGACATCAGTCAGATCTGGCCATTTTCCCTGAGTTGCTCTTTCACAGACGGCACACAACTGGAAGACTGTCCATGTCAGAAATAATAAATAATAGAAATAATCTGGTTGGTTTCGATGAGGGGCGATGCTTGGGTAGAGTATGCGGGAGGCGAGGCACAATGACAAACAGTACGCCGTGGAAATCATTGTTTTGTTTATAGCGCGACTGACAGAAGATCCTGAATCTCACCGTCTGCGGTTTGCGGTGTCTGTCTGTATTCTTCCGTTTTGATGCCAGTTACATGATACAAATGTCATCAACACATTCACTCATTTGAAGTGAATTCTCCAGAATTTTCCCTGCTCCATTCACACATGGGGGTCAAGTGGAAGTCGCCTGGACTTTGTACGAGGGAGCTAGCAGGGTAAAATCCACCTAATGCCTGTACGTTTGTGTTTACATGCAACCCCTCCGGGTGTCTAGAAAAGTTCAGGGTGGCAGTACGTGTCTTGAGGGGCTTTAGAAACCAAAACAATCGTCTTTAAATAAATGCCTATAGTACTAACCTTTACCAAACTTCCTCCCACCTCACACTTTAATGTCACTGACAAGACACAAAGCCCACTACTCCCAAGCCTTGGATTATGACCTGGAGCTGTCACTCCAGAAGACTGGGCAGGTCCATTTCAGATTCAAGCTTCAGCATAGAACAGCAGACAAAGCAAAGAGCATGACATCTAAAAGCACACCCCCAGAACAAGACTAATCCACTGAATGAAAGCATTTGTATTCTGCTTGTTAGGAGGCAAAGAAAGAAGCATTGAGCTGAGCAGTCAGCCGGTCAATGTCACCATTTTCCTTCATCCATTGTTTTAAAAGTAACAAATCAAGATGGCTGCTCAGACCGGGATTTACACTAGCCAGTACTTGCCAAAGGCCCAGGACAGCAGCAGCGTTTTTTTTATTTTATAATTGCAACAGATGTTAAATGTCTCTGCTACACAAGTCACTCATGCAATAATGTCACCTGCAAAGCTCTGCTTTGTTTAAATGCCTGCCCTGACAAGCCATGTAAGTGACAGTTGGGGAAAACCATCCTTTCCCATTAGTGAAGTGGAAACCGATGGAAATCTTTGAAGTACAACTTTACCAGAGATAGTAAAGTCACTTAACAAAACATACATGTTAACATGCAAGGTTAAAAAGAATGTTAAGAGGACATAGACTGACAGCAGAAAACTACCTTGCAGCTGCTAAGGCTCTCTGGGCTTTTTCTGCTAAGGTTCTCCGGGCTAGCTACTCATTAAATTTACCCAAATCAAAGAAAACACAATTCCCTCATTTAACCATGTACTGTTGTTCTCCTGGGCACATGAAGCATGTTGATCCAAAGGCCTACTAAAACTAATTAAATGTTAAACATATTTGGCCTGTGTCACATCTGATCTTTAGCCTGAAGGGTTACAGATGTAATCAAACCAACTGGCAAATCTATCCTCAAACAGCAACCCACAATGTGTTTGACATGGGCACGATTAAAGCTCTAATCTAGATGAATCAAGGGTTAATTACTTTGAGTTAAGCACCGTAGGCTCTCTTTACCAATTTCAATGATTACAGCTTAGCATTATGGCATTACAGGGAGGACTCCAACTCAAAATCTGCCCTGTCAGCCATCCTTTAGCTAATAATTTCTAGGCAGATAGACAGCTAGGTTGTGTCTAATAACTGACCCTTGGATGCTGTGATCTTACAGAATCTACTTATGAGGCTACCTGCAGACAATTGCTTGTGTTCGTTTAAACTTATTCACAAAGAAACAAGACCGAGCCACAAATAATAGAGGGAAACATTTAGGGAATAGCCCCCAACTTTGATTTGTTGACATAAACAGAATTTCAGTCAATGCAGGTGAAAACGGTTATGTTGAACGTAAATTAATGAACACCAATACTAATAGGCTGTCATGTGAAACATTATTTATAAAGGAAAAATCCCCTCATTCAGCTACCCTAAATTTTAATCACTCTCCGCAAACCAACCAACTGGGGTCCTAGCTCAGCAACTCAAAATCTGAGTTTCCTTTAAAATAATAATAATAATAAAAAAACCCTTTCTTCAGATTAGTTCTATAAAAATGAATAAGCAACAATTAACAGAGGTGGTTTCAAAACCTCTGATTTCCTATTAACTGTCATAATAAAAACCCCAAGATAGATAAGTGACAAATGGCTTTACCATTTTCTACTCCCTTTAAGACATAAAACTCATTTAAATTTATCTTACGGTAGATCTAGCTGTGGTTCTGCAGGATGACAGAAATGACAACTGGGGACTTAAATACCTCTCTAAGATTAAAAGAATACTGATAAAGCAGCAAGTATTTTAATTAAAATAACACAAAATTAGCGACAGCGAAATGACCACATTAATAAAAGGATTCATTCCACTCTGGCAAGGAGGCCGAACCTACTTCAGGGCAGACATGGAAAGGGCTATATGTGGGGAAAAAGGACAATACATGACAAGGCCACTCACAGCTCGTCTCGTTGCCTTTGTGACAGAACCATGGTGGCTGCGAGGTTGGGGCAAGGCTGGGGTGCCGATGCACTTTCCGCCCTATGAGGTCGTCACAAGTCCAACGTTGAGCTCCGGCTTACAGGGGGGGAGGGCGGTCCTCCGCTTGGGGGCTCTCCACGCACGTACGCAAACTCCGGGAACAAGACTTGCAGGTGGCTTGCGGACATCCAATAACACACACTTTCACTTCATCTAGTGGAGGGGGTGGGGGGAATGGGAACAGAGAGAGACAGAGAAAGAGACTGAACACATGGGTACAACAGAACCGCATAAGGGCTAAACACTACTTCCTGTCCTCAAAAAACCTTTAATCAGAACCCCCACAACTACTGTATTTCCTGTCAATTTTCATCAGGCATCACATTATGGCTGTGATGTAATTGCCTCATGACTGAAACACCTCAGGCTCACCCTCTGTATTAAGGGGAATACAGTATATAAAATACATAAATTAAAACCTTACCATACCAAAAATATAATTTTAGGTTGCGTTTTATTATGAAACACCATTCTTAATTACTACCCAAAACGCATAAAGAGATGTCAAATTTGAGGAGGAGGGGACACGGACAATACAATTAAGTTAGATTGGGCTCCTACAGAACAGCAGAAACAATAGTCTGATGACAGCCACAGGTGACCATTGCTCTGATTGCCATTGTGGAGTGAGAACAATCAACAGCAAACAAAGCTGCAGGCATCACAGAGGAAAGCGAAGAGCACAGTGGGGGCCCAAAGACACTGCGACTGCGATTCAAGACCTCCCAGGAGCACTTACTAGGCAAAAACGCAGCCACCTCCCACAAGGGAAAAGGCACAGCGCTGGATACACAAAGACAAAACATCCAGAGATGTTCCTAAGACACAATCCTCATAATGCAAGAATACTCTGCTACAAAATAAAGAGTATGCGAAGTAGCTCCATACTAAAAATGGACTTGATGCTTTTGTGTAAAATGACATTACAAGCAGATAAGGGTCTCACTTCTCACTGCATCACCTGACCTTTGAACACTGACATCAGTAAACCAGCTCGTGACAAGAACACAAGACTACACCCAACAGAAGGCAGAGAGCAGTGCTGCTGGCAATGCACCTACCCACACCCCTTCCAATTCTAAACACGTTTTATTTCCTATTTTTGCTTAAATAGGACTGGAAAAGCAGTAACATCTGGATGGAGAAAAACCCATCTGACTGTTCTCTGCATTCCAGGAACACTGAGGTCAGAATGCTAAGAGCACGGTGTATTATGAAAATTTCATTCAAATCAAACCGCCCCCCAAGATGGTACTGCCCTTAGGATTTGCCAAAGTCTGCCATACGGAAAAAGACAGCCCCAGCTAACAGTTCTGAGGGATTAAGGACTGTGGTTACAAATGCCCCAATATCAACACACCCGCAAATGGCATAAAAACCAGAATTCTTGCACCACTGCTCTTGCACACTTTGATTCAGAGTGCACACATTTCCCAATCTGGTCACACCTTTTGTTATCTTGACGGATGATCAATGGCAGCAGCTGTTGCTGGGATATAACTGCAAAAACAACACGAAGAATAACGACTGGCCAAACAGAGAATAAAAGAGCACTTACACGTGAGGTGGTAAGAACTGCTGTGAGTCCCAAATCAAAAGTTCAATTAGAGAAAATTAGCTTATTAAAATGTAATATGCATGCGACCTTGGCTTCTGCGATTACCTCAAAGTACACAGGCTCCTACTGGCCACATTCTGCAACCTGGCATTTCCCTATCAGCACGCTCCGCCTGGTAACCCACAATACACAGAACCCTGACGGCAGCACTGCTCCAGAAATGGGAGGGGAGAAACAACTTAGCAACCGTCTGCCGGCAAATCACAAAGCCCAGGAGAACGAGTCCAGCAGTGATTATCCAGTGCAGCTGAAAACATGTCAGCTCCAAATACTGGAAGAAAACCTGCCAGACGCAGACATGATTAGAAATGGACTATCTAAAAGCACTCGATAAGAGCCAAAGGTGCTGAATTTTCACATCTATACAAAAGGCAGTAAAGCATGCATACCCATATAGAATTTCATAATTAATGTATGACACCCTGTTCAAATGCTCCCAGCTTAGGTGTTTCAGTACTTTATCCTCTATAGTATAATTCTCTCCCTGAATTTAACTGAAAAGATACAGAAATGGCTAGCAGGCAGGGGGGAAACAGAACACACATTTATATGAGTAGAATAATAGACCTTTGTGAAGCAGTGTATGGAAACAAGATGTAAAGTACAAAATACATTTTGGATGTGCAAATTAGCACCACAAAACACATTTAGGTACTGAAAAGAGGCTACATTAAAACATGAAAAGAATTTTATCTTTCCTCTTCAACCATTACATCCATATTTGCATATTTCAAGTGGCACAATTAAGACAAAAGAAAACATTATCCTTTATGATAGATGGGAAAATGTAGTAAGGCAACAAGCTAATTTCCCTTGTCACACTGTCTTTATGAAAATGCAGTGAGTTCTGATATGCTCTAGGACTGGCCTGCAATGTATCTGTGAAACAATGGGATCATTGCCAAGTATTATTAACCAGTAAATTATCTTACACTCCCAGGCCTAATTTCAGTGAATGGCTCTGCAGAGTGCAGACCTCATTCGGCAGCACAGCTTTCATCTGATTTTAAAGTACTGTGTCAAACAATTCCATATGCACACCTTACTGAACTCTAGTGAAAGTTATTTGGCACACTCATGGACTTCAACAGAAAAGATGGTGATGGTCAGGCTCTACACCAGTAGAAACATTCAAAGCTCAACAGGCTTTACAAAAAAAACACAAAAACGAAGAAAGGAAGCAGTTTCCAACACTGGGTTTCATCTAAATTCACATCCCAGTGTCATTTGAATGGTTGAAGTCTCAAGGACAGATGCCACCGTGCCAACACTGCTGGCATCCCAGGCTACTGTGCTTGAATGCCAAACAGTGTCAACCACTACAGAGACAGCAGCAAGCACCATGTTCAGCCACATCAGGCAGGAAAACACAGAAACACACAGCAGCTTCAGTGTGCTGTGGGGGTAGAAAGATCCATGCTGCTACCAAGCTTCATAAGGTCACTGCCTACAAAATATCACCAACACTAACTACTGAGACTAGAAAACATGGTTGGTTTTTAAAAACAAATTTCACAGAATTTACTGATGAACCCCCTTACATGTTTCCATATACTATAATACCTAATAACAACAAACAATAATTCAGAATCGTTAAAAACTCCATGCCACATGAAGATATAACTTGACATGTGAAGACTCACAGCAGATAGGACCAAAACACTGCTATGTAATTTCTGGAAATGCAAACAGGCCAATCACCTGCAAATAAAGTAGCAAAATCACTCGATTAAACACAACTGAAATGAGTTTCTGTTCAAATGGTAAGGTTCTTTTTACAATGCATATCCCTAGAAGATTAAACCAGCTCTATTTACTTCAGGAAAAAAAGGATAGCAAGCTTCCTCGAGGATTAAGAAAATTGAAAAATTGACTATCTGGGCCAGTACACACTTTAACGTCCCTTTCAAGCAAACCAGCAAACCAGAAGGTATTCATGCATAAAAGGTTAACTGGTTGGCCGTTACTTCAATGTAAATATGGCACAACGCTGACATAAAATCCCACTGGAATATACGTAATTATCACGCGTCATAATGTTTTAAATACCTTTCGGTAGCATCAGCTGCCTCGCATTTACGTCTTGCAAAGTCACAGTAGAGGAGAATATTATACACTGCAGAACATCTATAAAGCCAAAATGGGTACCATGGACAGCACTGTATGGGAGATTTTGGGTGGCTTCATACCTTAGGACACCTTAACGCACCACAACCGACTGGTTCCGCTGAAATTCACATTCAATAAACAACCAAAAAAAAACCGACCATGAGCCGACCCTTCCCTCCCTTCCAGTGCACCCTGCTGGCCGGCTCCACCCTTATTACTGTAAAAAAAGCAATGGGGTATCGGTAAAATACGTAAGCGACTACACTGGTTAATCGATATAGATCAGAACGAAGGACGTTAACAAAAGGCTGTAGTGTGTATCAGGTATCAGCTGTGGAGCGGTAAACAGGCTGTCTCTACCCTAGCCTCTTTCCAAAACAAACGCCTCTGCTTACGCCACACAAACGGTATTACATTTCCACGTCCGGCAAATAAAGTCGGAATAATATTCGGGCGAAATGAAAATTTTAAACGTCATGGGCTACGCATCTGGGTCAGATTAAATTTAACTGGGTACTATGTATCAAGTATAGATTTGAACACATTAAAACATCCCGTGACAATCACAATTTTTATTAAAACGGCTAACGTATTCTGAAAGACTCCACCCTTAAAGCATTCCATCGTCATTTATGTAAACTGCAAGCGTGAGTATTTGACGCTTTATACCTAACTGTGTCGTAATTTCGCCAATAGGATGCTCCACCTCGTCGTTTTAAGAGAACATTTCAAGGTCGGGAGTAACGCTAACTGCAGCTAGCTCAATCTGAGTTGAAAGTCATCGTCAACCGGTCGTTTTGCTGTGTGTTTACGGAGGAGCGCCCATAAAAGACCACCCCCAGGCTGAATTTCTAGCCAGAAATACCACACCCGATTCTTGGCTACAGGTGCGGAGCCGGCTAACGGAAAGCCGAGGCTTCCGCCACGGTGGCCACGGGCTCCGGTTATCCTGTTATCCGGCTAACCTGTCAGCTGCACCAAGCTCCTTCGACTGCTTGGACTGTAATATTCCCAAGCCGCAATATGTACGACCTTAATAAGGTAAAAACCACTACACAAAAACCCAAAGTATAAAAACGTTGCAGTGACAGCAGAAAGACCCCCCACTGCACTTCGGTCAGCCCGAAGCCGCCATTAGACGCCCAAGCGGCCCTACAAACTCATTTTATGCTGGAAAGACTTCAACTTGGGATCGGGAGGAAAACTAATACGACGCCCCTTTGCGCAACGCCCAGCCTCTGCGAATGACAGCCGAGCCGGCGACGTCGGGTCACCCGCGGCTTTAGAAACACTGACCTACATTCCGGTCCGCACCCCGGGAAGACGACGCCCGCCTACTCCAGCAGCGTCCGCGGGCTAAATCTCAGACTGGTGACGGAGACTTGCAGGCTAACCGCGCCGCGGGCGACCGCATCACTGCACACAGCTAAGGTCGGCGTACCTCCAATGCTACCTGACCGCGTCACCGGCTAGCCTGCGATAAATAGCCAGCGGCTTAATGAAATTAACTCGGTGGTTAAAACGAGTTATTTGGCCATGCTGGCAACGGTCGTCAAGCTGAAGAAAGTGCGAACCGGTCCCGCTTACCTCCCTCCCTGCGTTTCCAAAACAACTAGCAAACAAGCTAACAGCTAGCTAGCTAGCGGCAGGTCGCGGCTCCAACGGCCTGTCCGCCATTTTGAGACACCGAGCGGAGGCTCAAAATTTCACAGCCACATCGCCAACCTCGCTGCTTCGCGTCCCCGAACAGGAAAAATCCGCCACCGCCGAGCAGTCCGGAGTGAGCCTTACCGCACTAAGAAGTGGCCCGCCGTCTCCTCCGCTGAATCCGACAGTGACATACAGGGAAGAGCAGGGTAGTTTCTCCTTTTCGTCCTATAGAGTGAGACTCCAGCTCTCGGCTAAGTGCCTCAGCGTCTCCCCCCGCACTGATCTTCTGTACCGCATTCGCCTTCACACGGCGGACATGCGCACTGGAGACGCGCGGACCGGTCTGACAGTTACCGCGCGCACACTGCACCGCTCAGCCGCGAAGTGTTTTTTTCAAAGCACGCATGCCCGCGCGACGTTGGACGTGGAGAAATGATGTATATTTTAATGTCTCACTTTCCCTCATTTCCCGAATTTGTACCCCGACGATGACCGGTGTCTGCAGCTATTTTTTCCATGATGAGTTGCAGTTCGACATGACGTATAGCCTATCCCCACTTCACCTACGTAGGTTAGCACAATGGCAAAACAAAATCCATCATTTTCTAAGAATTCTTCAGGCGACATTTATATACAAGACAGTGATGTCGCACAAAAAACAAAATAATTCAGTTTAGCAGTATATTTGTGGTGCAGAATATTATTTGAAAATGTTTAGATTTTCTTTGATGGGTTTGAATTTAAATTGATCTTTGACCAAGTCACCATTTGTCACAATATATAAACTATATCTGCATCAAGAAAAACATGACAACACATAAATCTTAAGTGGTTTTAGGGGTCAATCTGTGGTTATAATTCGAGTGCAGAATGCAAAGTAAATTTGTTTAATTTGCTTATCACACATTTTGATAAACAAAACTTTTAATCTTTAATAGTCTCACAGAATTAAAGAAACACCTTATACAACTAGTGTATGCATGAAGTGTTTTGTAAATAATTTGCTTAAATAGGAAATGTATATTTCTGAAACGTAAAATGCTGGATTTTATAACTGGTAAAATAGACAGCACTTTATAAGTTAGGATGTATGTGCTTCAGCGTAGATAAATGACTTAAAAAGTGTAATATCACATTATTGTAGACGAAGCTAAAATAAAATTGAAATTGGTGTTTACATCAATATAGTTATCTGTTTAGTGTGGCTTAAAAGCATTTTTATTCTTAGGAACAATTTTAAATTTTAAAGATCCAAACCAGTGTTGCTTTGCTAATTTGTTTAATACAAAAACATTGTGAGATTTCCACCCCCCCATTTTTTTTCTTTAAAAAAAAGGTGTTATTTGAGAAAGCAACACACTGGCTACATAATCACAGGGAAATAAAAGCATTGGGGACACTGTAAAAAAAAAAACACCTCAGATATCTGATGTGGCAAAGATTTCACGTGTGCGTTTGTCAGCAGCCAACATGGATCACGGAGGCATTGTCGCAGTGTCAAAGTGCCCCCACGCGAATAGCTGTCCTTTCCTGTGGGGGGAAATGCGGACAGGGGGCAGCTGCTCACTGTGTAATTCAGGTTGTTGTGGAGATTGTACAGTAGCTGTTGCTGATACTATCATGCTGAGGCTGCAAAAGAAATTCGACATTTATCATCCCAGTTCTGTGAGAGGGCGGGGGCGGGGAGGTTGGGGGAATTTGGGGAGGAGGTGGTCACCTATTTCAGAATAAAAATGGCATTTCTGCATATGTTGCAGTGTGACACATGACAGTGAGGTCGGGTGGGCGGCTGACAAACATGAATAAGAGACCTCTTGCATTCAGATCATTGTGATTTAACTTTTGATGGTTAACAAACGAACACTGACCAGATATGCCCGATAACGCCAAATGGCAAGCACAAGCAGAGGTATTTTTTGTGAATATATCCATCATGAAGGGAGATCTTGTACGTCAGAAATATATTCAGTTCATAAAGTCCCCAAAAGTTCGCCCCCATCCCCCAGCAAATCAATTTACATGACAAGGTATATAGAACAAAACGTCGCCAGATATTCATTTCAAAGTGACGGCACTCTGCGTACACTCAAATTCCACACACAAATTTCCAGCTTTCAAAGAAAATTAGCGTCCTGCCATAATGTGGCGCCTCACTTGTTAAAATTATATTTTAATACTGTTTGCATTGTATATACAAGTAGATACACATTGACAATTACTCTTCAATTAAAAAATGTTTACCCTAATGAAATTAAAACCAAAGAAAGATGCTTTGTGATCTGGTTTTATGGGTACAAAATACACTATGATTTTGTTATTGCGCAGTTTATACCCTAGCGCCAAATAAAGCATTACAATACTAAACACATCTAAACAACGTTGACAGCAAATTGGTTTTCATGCAGTCATTTGTCAAACCGTATAATTAAATATATCGCTATACACTCAAAACTGAATTATAATGAAGGGAAATCACGGGAAAGTCAGGCTTACATCTGTATATTCTACAGTATTAGCATCTTTATTCAGACCCCTCAAGCCAAGCAATTCTAATATGAACTTTTTGAGCTCAAGGGTTTAGTTAAACAATTACTCAAAAACATTTCTTTTAACAGACTAAGTTTTTTTTAACTTCAGGTGTCACTACAGTTTAACGCCTAGCTGAGCCATTCCATCTAATCCCGACCGGTCCGAATACACCCTACAGCAGGCGACACGATGACACCGACGCGGGCCAACACGTTTAGGTAGCTATGCATTAACGTTCACCTTAGAAACAACTACAACGCGGTCTAGCGGCCGTTAATGGTACTGCAGGAGACGTGCTCGTAAGAGGCATTTTTTTTTGTAAAAATGCACAGATAGGCACAAAGTTTATTCATTCGTAATCTTGATCTCCTCGTTCAAGGAACAGACGTTATCTTACAAGGACCATTGTCGTTGTAGCTGTTTTACCCTTTCATTATTTAAGTCTGTATATTATCAAAATTAGGTTCATATAAAAAAAAAATCCCGCAACTAGATCTATTCCAGTTCGCTGTGTCGTAAACGACATTCGCACGGCGTGATTGGAAACGTGCACACGCGCGTGCACACAGATTCACCATCACAGGCACACGCTTGTACAACAACAAAATGCATGTTGGCGCCAAGTGTCAAACACTCCATTCACGCTTTTTGGTACATTTAATTGAAGGAGGGCGCATGTGACTTTGGGCAAAGTAGTGTTTTTTTAAAAGTGAGGGGGATTCACCGGTGACTGCTGGTATGTGACCAGTGGACAGACAATATACGCAACGTGGGTGGCCATTTCCAAACATACAAGTTTTTTTTGCTACATAAGGCAAAACATATAGGTTACAAACCCATTTTACAAATCAGTGTCAAGTCGGCGGGCACACATTGCGAAAGCTTGCAATGGGAACCTGAAGAATCGCGAAATACGGGACGACTTAAGTTTGCCTTACAAAATCATTTAATTAAGCAGCAAACCTTCCTCCTGACAGCTCTGAGTATCCTCACTTCAACATACAAACAACAAGGAAGATTGAAAGCAGCTAATATATATATATGTATATTTAAATCTACAGTGGACATGTAAGCCTTTTCCTTCTGCATTTTTTTGTTCTTAACGCACACATACAGACGTATACATATCCCATGTACATATATAGGTATTTATATATAAAAGACATTTTTCAAATTCATGGATAAATAACTGTCATAAATGGCTTCCCTCCAATTTATTTTTTAAAAAGAAATATCCCATTTTCTATTGATGCAGGTATACAGATACTGGTTTACAGTCTTGAGGATTGTTCGATGACGGATTCACAAATTTGTCTACGTGTGCCTAACCCTAACCCCAAGATGCCGGTCTATGGCGTGTCACAGTGTGTCAGGGCCAGCCACCTGTGCCGTACGCCGCACCGCCTGAAAGGCCGTCACGTGACCCGCTGAAGGCCACTGCCGTGTGCTGAAGCCATTCCACCTCATCTAGTGCACAGTAGAAATCACCTGAGTTTTGGAAACCTTGTGTACACGTGTGTTTGTTTGCGTGCAGAGGCAGAACACGCGGGCGCCCTGCTGACCGCAGGGGTCTGGGGGGCTCAGGGTGGGGACACTGAATATGAGCTAAAGCTCAGTTTCTCATCATTGCTGCCACCCCCCCCCCCCCAGGCTTCTCACACACACCATTCATCAGTTACCCCACCCCCCCACCAATTGTACACTTTTCACCCC
>JABFEA020000131.1:642630-657248 GCA_019775915.2 Cyphomyrus plagiostoma | reverse complement strand
AGTAGGCCAACGGCACTAACAGGCTTCCATTAGGACTGATAAAGACAAACAAACAAGTGTCTTTGTGAAGGACACTAAAAGAAACACAGTTAAATACACAAAGAAAGGAGACCACAAACGGGGGGGGGGGGGGATATCCCATGAGGCAGAGCTCTGCACAAAACAGACGCATGAGGACAAAGTTCCTACCACAGATCAAAGTGAGGCAACGCTGGAGGTGTCGCAAAACAGGAGGCCCACGGTTAAATATAGCAGAGAGACGGAGCAGACAGTGCGGCGGGGAGACGATACGCTGCCAAGACCCCCGTCAGACAACAGCACCATCCTTCAAGAGTCTCTGCCGTCACCTTCGACAAGATGCCCCCCTCAGACATCTACGCCAACAAGCACCCCTGTGCCACCCCCCCACCAGCTAGGTCTAAGGCCCCAGGAGAAAAATCAGGTGCATTCTTTTCTACAAAGACCACAAACCAAAGAAGCGGCTCCTAAACAAATCCGGCACAGAAAAGTCGTCGTTTCCCAAAAGAGGGCTGCCTCAGACTCCGGGAACAAGATCGGGAACGTTTGAGAAACACACTGTAAAGGTCCTCTTCCTCCCTCCCCTTTGCCCCTGGACAGCTTATCAGGGCAAACGATGCTGATGCATATAATTTAAACAGTGGAGCACAAGCACAGAATACCACCGGACCTTTAAGACTTTCTGCAAAAACCCAACAAGATGGGCATCTCAATTCTGATCCAAACCAACAAAGATCTTCAAGATATCATCTCTGGCCATCCATGCTTAAGCTTTGGTCTTAAAAAGACTAAGAAAGGGTTAAAATGAGCATGGGCTCAGACTTATAAATCACCATGATATTCCACCACATTTGTAATCTTCAACAAACCCCTGACAATGGAGAGCCAATGTATAACTTACCACAGTGAAAGGGCACCAAGTGTGAAAATAGGAATTGAGAGACCAGAAGTGCTTAGTTAATGTCCAATAACCAGTTTAGCTGAGCTGTGCAATTCATTCAGTAAGCCAAAGCAGGACAAGAGCAATTCGGCAACACATTCAAAAGTCTTGCATCTAGTCAAGTCAAGTTAATTTATTTGTATAGCTTATTTAAAAACAATAAGAGTTGACCCCAAGTGCTTCCCATCTAATATGCAATTCAGGAAGCGATGACAGAATTTACAAAAAAAAAAAAAAGTTGGACTGAGGATTGGTCTACATTCTGGGGCTTCCATTTTACAGTTTGGAGCATGTTGCGAAATCCCCTCCAAGACAAAACACAGAGCGCATGCCTTTGTTTACTTAGACTGCAGATTAATTCACTAACAACTCTTAAAAGAGCAGGGAAGAAATCCCCACAGCACACAACCACCCAGATGCCAGAGGGCAGACGATAGCATTCAAGTTAATGGTCAACGTGGCTCCCATGATTGAAATCCAATTTGCTCATCAGTTGGTGCAACGTCATAATGAGACGTGCACCACTGCATAAAGACACTTAAAAGGCAGGAGAGGAACCCAGAGCTGAGCAGAATCAGTGCGTACCGCATAAACGCGCACCAAACGAGACGCACATTACAACATTGAAATTCCCTGCTCATTTACATAAAAAGAACACCCAGTATAATTTAAGCTTCTTTTCATCTATTAGGGAAAACAGCCCATTGTGACCACTGAAATAGATTCAGAGGAGTTACACAAAAAGAAAAATCACTGCATTTTTCCTGTCGCCTGTCAGCCACCACTCCGCAAAAAACACCACAACAGTACATACAGAATGTTGCAGGACAAGATATACGTGAGTCTGGAATTCTACAGCTTGCTGAAAATCCTGTAAATGGCGAGTAATTTATTTTGTGGGGGTCTTAAAAATAGCAACACTGCAGACGTGTCTTTAAATACAGTTTGTGTTGCTAAACATTCTAAGTTCCAGCTGACTAGCGCGACTGTTTAACATAAATAGATCAGTACAATAATCTACAACAATGGTGATTTTAAAGACATAACTGGAAAGTGCAGTAACAGATAGTCAACCAATTAAAAATCATTGCCAAGCTGACAGCTCAAAAGGGCACTTCAAATGACCGGTGCCAAGTAAGGGGGTGACATTCAGTAACATTTATCGGAAGCCCCATGTTAAATGTTTTAAAGTCTAGAAAAATATAACATAATGAGCTTAAAGCACCAGCGCAATCAACCTCTCTGTCAAGTCTGTCACAAAAATGGGGCTAACGTCAGAGGAATTAAAAAAACGTGAAGAAAGCACGTTCTCCGGTAGAGGGAGGGAGTAATGTTTGCTCTGAATTAAGTAATTGTACTTTACTCATGGGCAGCCAAATTTATAAAACTAACTCGTTTAAACCCCAAAGTTTAAAAACTAAACCATTTAAAATTACACCAGAGATAGAACAATGCCGCTTAGATGTGACGTTGCCAGCTTAAGCACATAATGCATAATGCATATGTATATGTATCTTTATTTAAAATGACACTTACCCGCCTGAGGACTCCCCTGTATGTTTAGTGTAACCTTCTCGGCATACATACACCATGACTTTAACCGAGGCGCGATTTCCTCTTCCGGGTCGCGGAACGGACGATCTCATCCGTTAAAAATCCGAGTGGGAGTCCAGAAGAAAAAAGTTCAGCTTGACTGGGTGAACTCGCTCAGCCGTCACTCAGAACTGCTTCGCATCTAATCAATACCGTTTTAACCAAACTATCTGATTATTATCGGTTACATTATTGAAATACACCATATGTTACGTGAAGCATATAAAGTTGCGAACCCTCCTATTTTGACTTCAATTGTTCGGTTCCACTGAAGGTGACCTTCAGTTCATTCATGCTTACCCCTGCTACACATGTGCAACTTCTTGCTAGCTACTGACCGGACTCCGGTGCTCATAGCTGGTTATTTCGGGTCCCATTTTATTGGAAGCCTTTCGGTCTTCAGAAGCACTTAACATCGCTAACGCTCACATTTTATAAGAATTTCAAGGCTAAATATGTAATGTCCAGAATTCTTTTCTAGCATCTAACAGTCACCATTACCTGCAAACGAACCTAGACTACCTAGTAACCATGCAAGATCAGATACATAAAGCATTTATGTAATTGCAGTGCGCTTAATTTCTAAGCTTGCGATATCATACCAGTTCCCATTCCTCCATTTATATTGGTCAATGGGAAGGTTAATCGACACGAGTTCAGATCACAGCCGACCGACTTAAAAACATAACAGTAAGCATCATAAATGCGTGATGGGATTTTGCTGATTATTGGTCTAACAGTAATTAAATTACATTTGCGCATCAGCGGCTAACTAATGAACTGACCTCAACATTAGCTGGAGCTGTCAACCTCAGAGAGACACTGGGAATAAAAACCATTAATAAAAATCATACCTTGACAATAGGCTAGAATGGGCGACATAATGCATGAAACCGATACATACCACAGGGATCCTTAGGAGATTCTTTCTCGCTTTCTCTGCTGTCCGGACTCTCTCCGTCATCTGGCAAATTCATCTTTTTAGTGTTGGGCACAGTCGCCGGGATGTCTTCCGTCTTACTGACCATGATTCTCTCAGTCGGAGGTTAGCTATGGAGCTACAGTGCTTCAGACCCAGGTAAATCGCTCTGTGCGGTAACGTGATTTTACGGAGTCGCCTTCTTCCACCGGCTTGCTAGCTACATGAAGAGGGTACGATCTTACAAAAACAACTTCCCAGGAAGGACAGACCTGGACTTAACAGTCACACGTGGTTTATCCTCCTCTTGACCCCTTTGCCTTTGGCGTCTACCACCCCCAAAAACGTCTTAGTACGGAAAACCTCTAGTGCCATTTTCAGAAAACGCGTTTTCTCCGTTTCGTTTCACCAATTTCTGCAGTACTATGCAAAAACGTTATACATTTGTTTGCTCATTATTTTCACCAGTATTCAGTGCAACTGTTAATTATCAAAAATGTAATTAAAAATAGAATGGCAAAGTCAGCTGAATAATTATACTATCAAACTGCTAATTGCTAGCATATTGCCAT
Organism: Cyphomyrus plagiostoma; assembly: GCA_019775915.2. NCBI lineage: Eukaryota > Metazoa > Chordata > Actinopteri > Osteoglossiformes > Mormyridae > Cyphomyrus > Cyphomyrus plagiostoma. Next base: position 653,206 of record JABFEA020000131.1, on the reverse strand, counting down.
ATATCCGTTTATTTCATTTATTTGTGCTTGTCCAATCGATCCGTCCGTGCATAAAAAAGTTAAATGTTGTAAAGTCTGCTTTTAGAAAATGTCGTACACTGCACATGCATACATATATTCACCCACCCAAGACTTTAATGGATGAAAACTTACGGAGGATTCTGAAAATACCCCAAGATGTAAGGAACGAACACTACTCGTTGGAGAAGCTTTAGTCAACTCAGTTTTATTAAAATAAGTATACAGCTGTAAGCTCTCTGTTAAGCAACCACAGTATGTGCGGTTAAGACAGAAATTAGAGGAATCTCAGCCAAAGATCCACCGCTGCATTTGAGTTTCCAGAGGTTGCAACTTGAAGCTGTTTTCAACATACCTCGTATGCAAGAAGAGATGCTATGTGTTATTGCTAGAAAAGGCATAAAGAAATTAGACACTGTGTCCACAGTTACAGTCCTTTAGATACGCAGTGATGTTGCGTTTGGTTCAGCCTCTCTTTAAGATTAAAAAATTTGTTCACCATTAAATCAAAGTGTGCATTTTTTATGACACAAATGGCGGTGTTATGTGGAATAAAAATGTTTGTTTTAAAGTTGTTTCTTGATATTTATAGAAATAACAAAATTTACAAGATAATGTGAAACATTTGGTACGAGCGTACACCCAACATTACATTTACTAACCAAGAGCTATCAAATTTAATGGTAATCACACAATGCGTTTTAACAATGCTTACTTAATATTGAAATTGTTGTGTGAAAGCGTGCTTCTAATCACTGAAAATAATAAAGTCATGATTTATGATGTCATCGCTCCTAATTAGGCGTTTTCATTAACTGTACGAGATCCACTTTTGGTTGAGTAAATTTGGTACAAAAAAATGAAGTTTAGGTCCTGAAATACAATCTAATGGAACGGAGAACACTTTCAGTATCGTCACAGAACAATGGACCAGAAGGATGATGGCGATTGTTACATAGCGTGGCTCTAACTTGACAGAATACAGAAGAGGTCAAGAGCCTATAGTAATAATACAATTATGGGCCAAGTACCGTCGGCGGGAGCTACCAATTGTATTCCTTAGAATTCTTCACTGTTATTATACTCTGCATGCCAGCCCAAACAATCGTTTGGTAGAATTTTTAAAAATTTGGCACATTTTGGACAGTCTAATATATTTATTCACCAAATTTGGAGTCAATCCATCCATCCCTATAGCGTCACTATCAGGTCAAATTTCAAAGTACTTCTTTGTGTATAACTTTTGAACCATCTGTCCTAGGTTTTGGATAATTTTTCCCCTGAATCTTTAGGTCATCCAGATTCGAATGCACCCATTGGTGTTAAAATCTGCCATATTGGATTTTACACCATCTTCAATGTTCCAAAATTAGGCCATTAATTGTCTTGCCACCAAATTTGGTAAGCATCTACAGAAGGTTCTGACCAAAAGTTGATTAAATCATGATGGTAAGAAAAAAAAATGGGTGCAGTCATCAAATGAATTGGATCCGAGAGCCACCAAAGAGGTAGTGAGGGTTTATCTCAGCAAGGATTTAATATCTCAAAAGTTTGGGAGCGTGGGACTCTATTCTGACGAAGCAAAGCAAATGTGTCATTTGACCATTAGAGAGCGCTGCAACAAGCAAAAATGCGTTTTGGGTAATAGCTGTTCACAAGAATTTGGCAGCAGTATGTGTGACCATATCTAAGCAGTGTTTTGATGTTTTAAAACCAATCTTGGTATTTCTGCTCAAGGTCACCTCTTGAAGACGTGCACCAAATTTTGTGTCAGTCGGGCACTGGGGACACTGCTATAAGCAAAAATGTGTTTTTCCTAATACGTTTTGATGGATGAACCTTATAAAATTACGTTTGGTAATTGTCAGGATTGGTCTCTGCCAGTCCCATGTCACCATTTCACCAGCAGATGTCACTGGCCATCTCTATTCTCCTAGAAATTTCCAGTTTAGTAGCTGTGTTATCTTACACCTGTCTCTCATTTGTAGCTCATTACCTGTGTATATATGCTCTAAATTCTATTGATACTTGTGCCTTTTCTGCTTCTCTGCAAGCTTCGCTCTTCAGTGTTACCAATCTATCCTGACCTACAGAGATTCTCTCTATATACCCAGGTTATGTCTCATGATTTCGATGTCCACACTCCACTAAGCTCAGGTCTGTCCCCATCTCCCATTGCTATTATTGTTTTTTTCCCAGACCTTCGGCCTCCGAACACAGCTGCTCGAGTTCTCACTATCAGTAGAATAACCTCACATATCGCTCTCCCCCCCTCTGTAAACTAAACTGGCAGCCTGTCTCTCTCCATATAAACTCTCTCTGACGACTTTTAAGGTCACAAGGGATTGTGCTCCCCAGTATATCCCAGAGCTCCCTCTTCCTTACACACCTGCCCCTTCCCTCAGGTCTGCAGGTGCTCGTCTCCTATGGGTGGCAGGGCCTTCAGCTTTTTAGCTCCTAAAATTTGGAACGGGCTCCCACAACGCGTCCGGGACCTATCCTCCATCTCCCATTTTTAAGCAGAATTTTAAAAACGTATCTTTTTATGCAGTCATTCCCTTCCCATACTTTTTCCTCATCTGTTGCTGTTGTAGTTTTTCTCAAATGTTTCATTCAGTATGTTAGAACATACTGTATAGCAAAAGCTATGTTCATATGTTCTTGTATGTCCTCTTTCTAAATTCCCTTCCGTGGTATTTTTGACCTGCCCGGGTCCCTGGGCCCATTATTTCTGCTTGCAGCTGTATTCAGTAATGCTTTCACTCTCGCTCACATAGTAACTGTATGCAGTTTGCACTTAACCACAAATATGTTTAAAGTTTAAACAGCTTTGGTCAGAATATGTGGGTTCGGCTGTCATGCAGGCTAATCAGTCAGATTTACAGGCACAGCCTATTGCCTCGCGGTTCCCGCACTGCGGCGGCGAGTCGATCATCAACAGCTGTGCAGCTGTGATTCCTAACAGCCGGTAAACGATAACAACTGAAATCACCACAATGTAGTTAATACGCCTTAATATATGCATAACGACAGAACATTCCCTGGTTATTCATTACATAAAAGTGCACTTTTCCATCCTACGGGAAACTGTGTGTATAAAAGGACATAATCTCAGCTGTCCCTCCATCGCCCGGGAAGCAGGGGCTGAACCTCTTCAGTAGCTCATCGCTTGAAAGCCGTTGCTGCCTTTGACTTTTATAAACATAGTCGAGCTGTGACCTGTGCAGCGTCCAGGGAGGCCAAAGCATGACAACAGGCAGGGAGACCTCTGGAGTGTGAGGACGCTAACTTTCATCCAGTGCGTTACACCGCGGTGACAGGTTGGAGAAATCAAGAGGTCTGGCGATCTGAGGTTGAGCAAGACATGGGCGCGTTTTGTGAACATGCAGCTCGGAGTATAGGACAGAAGGAGGTTTTCCTTACAAGCAGCACTCCATCGCTGTGGACAGAGCAGCAGAACGGGAATTAAAGAAAGGGTGAGATACAGCAAAGCGGGTCCTCTGACACCAGGAGTACCATCCAGTGTATCTGGCGAGGCTCAGACTGGGCCGAGAGCCTCTGTCAGATATTCCCTCCCTTCTGACGTCTTTCCTTTTCATTCGGAGCGACGGCACATGATGGAAGCTTCCAGAAACATCAGTTATCAAGAGTTATTTCATGTTTATCAGCCGAAACCTGCAATGGCGCAGAAAGTGTTACACAATAATGTTAAAAAGTTGGGAGAGATGGATGATGACATATTCAGGCACATGGCGTGACACCTTATCATCGAGGTCTGATGAGGTCCTGCTCGCCATCTTCACCACAAGATGGACGTTGTCCTACTGAAATCAAGGTGTGGTCAGCATTTCAGACAGATCGGCACCTATCCTTGGATTTCCAAAAATCCCGTAAAAATTACTTTCATTTAATTAAATAAAATATGCCCTGCATATAAGAGTCCTTGCATCTATGCATCTATGATACAATGCTCTAAATAGTTTTTAAAAAGCTTTCCTATAATATTGATTAGACGTAATATGTCAAACTACATTAATTCACCCATTAATGATACAAGTTCTGAAATTCTACAGCAAAACCTCTTAACATCAAACACCTAAAATACCCGCAGTTTGAAAACTAGCAGCCCTGTAATCTACTGGGGTGCAGCTGCTACACCAGATGTGTCCACTGGGTGGCATCTTGAATCAGTTGCCAATCATTGTGCCAGGCAGGTTACACACATTCACATGGGAGTGTGGCTCTGCAGTGCTGGCTGCTGCATTGAAGACCTCAGCTTTTCACAAATGAACTGAGTGCGACTTCTGTAAGCAGACATGGCATCCCCTGTGTAACCAAAGTCAGGCTGGACCCATGTTCCGCAATGGACTGGCATCCCATCTAGGGCGTACCCTGCCGCATGCCCTGTGATAGACTGGCATCCCATCTAGGGTGTACCCTGCCGCATGCCCTGTGCTTCCGGGGTTAGGCTCGGGGTCGGCCTTAATCTAAAGGTGATGAGCATTTACTGAAGATGGTTGGATGGATGGATCAGGGTCCTTTGTGTATCATATCTAGCTATCCCCCTAGCTAGCTAAACAAGTTATAGGGTTTTATTTTTTTGTATGAAATTCCCCTCCCCCCCCCCGATAAAATTATGTTGAATACTACTACAACTTTATGGTGAAGTTCATTTCAGATGTAACAGATTACTGTCCCGCATTTTCAATCTTATGACGAGCTCCCATAATTAACTGCATATATACAGTGCACCTGGGTAAGCAGGATTTTTGCATCCTCTTACCTGTCTGTCTGCATGAATTTGGCTAACAGGATATGCACACAGCCTCTGGCTCACAGACAGCAAGTGCCACCATCAAAAGATGTGGGATTTCCATCGCTGCTCAGGAAAATTAGGAGCTGCCCAAAGCACCCAAACGTAAAGGTTAACAGAAACGCTATTAAAAAATAATGAAAATTGAAGCATGTTCCATCCCACGGTTTGGGGTTTGAGTGACAAGCTGAGGGAAGGTAGCCGGGACAGATTCACAAATGCGACGGCGATGACAGGGGGGACGGTGTTATGGGGACAGCCACAGTCACGGTACAGCTACTCGGCCTCCGTTTCCGTGGCAGTGGAGGACGCCGCGGTCGGGGGGCGGGTCACCTGATCCTCCAGGTCCCCCTGCTTCTCGCCCCCCTGCTTCTCCCTGCGCTGTCTGTGTCCCTGGCGGGACCTGTGCCGGCGGGGGTGAAGGAAGAGGGCGGGATCCGGCATGGCCGTGGGCTCTGCCGGGCCCGTCACCCTCTCGCGGGGCACGCACTCCCGTGCCCGCTCCGCCCGCACTTGTGCAGGCAGCCTGTGGCGTCGTTTGGGTCTGGTGCTGGTGGAGGGAGATGGAGAAGCTGGGGCCGCCCTTTCAGCCGCCCTCGGGTGTAGCTTCAGCTGCTGCTGGTGCAGACTTTGCCGGGCGGCGTGCAGCTGGAAGGACAGGTAGGCCGCCACCTCCGTCTGCTTCTGCAGCTCCGCCCCGAGGGCCGTGCTCCGGTGGCTGCGGTGCTTCAGCTCCTCCAGGAAGCCCCGCTCCTTCTCCTTCAGGCTAGCCCGCAGCGCACCCACCAGCGCCCCCTTGTGGCTCAGCTCTGTGCGCAGCTCGTCCAGAGTGCGCTGCTGCTCGCCGAGGTGGCTCTCCACCGCCCGACACCGGGCCTCCAGGTGCTCCTCCTCCTCCTGGATCTCTGAGGGACACACGTGAGAGAGAAGCCGGCTGAGGGACAGGCCTGACTGCATATTCCACACACACACAACGAAAGACGGAAAAGAGAGACACCTGAACTTGGAGAGAGCGCATCTCCCCAGTAAGGTGACAGACAGGCTGCCTGCCCAGTCTCAGAGGGAGCCAGCCGACAGGCAGCATATGGAGATCAGTTAGAAAGCTCTGCCTTAGGGCCGCCCCGCACCTTAGGGCTGCCCCGCACCGCCCTGCACCGTAGGGCTTGGGGAGCTCTGCAGGATTGTAATTTCACCAATATATAACTTCTGGTTTCCTGACTCCATTCTGGTGTTGCCAGTTCAGGATTACGATCAGCAATCTGCCGAGATCCGCCCCCCCCCCCCACAAACAGCTCCCAGTGGCTGCAGTCTGAAAGCGATATAGCACTGAGTGCTCCTGCCTCCCTCTCTCAGGGGGGCCATTACTCCGGCTCCTCCTGGACCAGATCGGCCCCCCCCATGCCCAGTCTCCGCCGGTCTGTCGCCCACCTTCCCCCCGATGAGGTCATGCAGCTAAAATAGAAAGTGCTGTGTAATTTGACCTTATTGCTTGCCTATCCCTCTCTCTCAGATGATGTCAAGCCTGTCTGTAGCAGCCCAGCCCCCACCCCTTCATCTCTGGCATGCAACGGCCCCCCACCCAGGACCCACACCCCCACAGCAAATGGGGGGGGGGGACACACGGTGGATCGATAGTCAACATAACAGGGAGCCGGTTGGGGATGGTGGGTTACTTGAGCTGCTGAGGACTGGGTCACATGGTCAGCCCTAAACAGCCTTTCAGACACAGGCCCCACCACTAGCCCCGCCCCTGGCCCTGCCTCCAGGTCCCACCCCTAGCCCCACCCCCTGGTCCAGCCAGCTCTCTGTTCATGTGGCGCACAGTACTACCTCATTTCACTGAGCTGCGGTACAAAGTTGTGATACTGCCGCTCATTCAATTGGGCCATGATGGACTGGCACCCTATTCAGGGCGGCACCTTCCGGCTGGGGTTAGTGGTTATTATGGATGGATGGATGGATGGATGGTTCCTAATAACCCTAAAAACTTAACAGTTATGTTGCACTTGAGCTTTGAAGATGACGCTGAAGTCGTCGCAGTGCTCGCCTGGTGCTCGCTCCTCCGTTCCATCTCGAGCTTCCTGACGACCACGCCCCCACCGTCCACATGTGGACAGAGAATCTGCCTCAAAATGCCAAGGTGCCCCTTTCACTACCATATTCAAACCAACATACCTATGAGCTCATCCACTGGTGAAGCTGAACAGTCAGGATTCAGCGGCCTGGATCACTCCGCCCCATCCTGTGCCTTTATCCGCATGCTCTGTTTAACTTCTGCTCTGGAGGCTCCAAGCCGAGCTGCTACCGCTAGCCGCTAACGGAGCCCGCGGTCGGCCATGTGCAGACAGCCACAGTGCTGCTATTCCCTATTTCAGCCATTCTCACTATCCTGGTGTCGCTCCTGTTTTTACAGGATCTCCGTTATTTATACTGGGTTAGAATTAGGGCTGCACATGGCGATTATATGGTACCTGCACAACAATCACCCGGCTTCAGATGATGCGCAGGACGTTATTCGGGATGCCAGCTTTTCGGTGCTGTACAGATGTTTACTTACGGCCACAATTTGGTAACCAGATTAGTACTGTGCCTAAAATATTAGTAATCCGTATAAATTCGGCGTATCCTTACTTTAAACTGTAAAAAGTACATCTTTTTTACCTTGTTTAACCACAACATCCCCTCTTTCAAAAGATGTGGTTGCTGAGCTGTCCTTTCCTACACTGCAACTTCGCGCCTATCGCGATACCAAAGCGGTCGCATGTGGCACGCGCCGCTAGCCGAATTTATTCAACATAAGGATACGCCGAATTTATACAGATCGCTAACTTTTGGGCGTCACAATACACCTCACACTACCAATCTACTTACCAAATCGTGGGTGTAAGTAAATGTCCATGTAGTACCAAAAAGCTGGTGTCTGAACAAATGTTTACACCCGTCATCTAAAGCACTGGTGTTTATTATGCATATAGCATATAATTGCAATGTGACATTATGCACACTGGTCTGAATGAAATGCCTGGGGTCTCTTTCCCTCTCCTTAGTTCCACACAGTCTTGCCGGAGGGTTTCCTGTGCTCGCCGGCTTTCACACCCACTGAGGTCTGAAATAATTAGGTACATCTGAACGGTTCCTTACATTCCAACCACGACATGATCAGCTAAAAGTGGGAACAACCAACAGATAACCTAGTAGGAAAGGTATTCTGGGTAAATGAAGTCTAGACAGAGGTTTTGGGTGGAGGTGGTGGGTGCAGATCTGCTACAGGTGAAGCTGTGGACTTGGTACAGCAGGTGGGAGACGACACATCCAGGGGCCTCACCTACTTGGGTCCTTCCTGGGGGCTTCACGTTCAGCTCCCGGGTCAGTTCTGCAGAATAAAGCCAGATGAGTCAGTTCACCATGTAGCCATGAAAAGCTTGGTGCCTTTGATTGCCCTCATCCTCACCATTATCTGGCTGCTGAAAGCCAGAGGTGCATAGTTCAGGTCCAGAAAGTACAAATCCAGACCAAGATTCTGTTTCAACCGACCACTTCAGTAGGCTGTGTCTGTGATTCTTTAAATTCAACTGGTTGGTCGAAACAAAATCTTGGTCTGGACTTTTACTTTCTGGACCCGAACTATCCACTTCGGCTAAAAACATCCAGCCAGTCTCTCAGTGTCCGTCTTCCGTCGTTCTTTGGGTTCTCACATTGCTGTTAGCCACAATTTTATTCCTACTCTGCTTTCATCACTTTCACCTGCATATGTGTGTCTTCTATTTTACTTAAGTGAAAGTCATTTTTACTGCATATAAAACCTGGGAAATCCAAAGATAGGTGCAGACCTGTCTGAAATAGTGACGACACCTTCCAAAGATAGGTGCAGACCTGTCTGAAATAGTGACTACACCTTCCAAAGATAGGTGCCGACCTGTCTGAAATAGTGACGACACCTTCCAAAGATAGGTGCAGACCTGTCTGAAATAGTGACCACGCCTTCATGTCAGTAGGACAACGTCCATCTTGTGGTGAAGTAAAAACCTTCTGCTGCAGGGTAACAGCCAAGCAGGACCTCATCAGACCTCGGTGATAAGGTGTCACGCCATGTGCCCGAATATGTCATCATCCATCTCTCCCGACTTTTATATTATTAATCTTTCTGTACCATTACAGGTTATGTCTTACTGTCAATCTTTTACTGTTTATTCTTATGGCTATTTTACTTTTACGGAGTTAGCGCACTAGGCTATTGTTATCCTCTGGCAGTTATTTGTTTTCACTCACCTACACCAACACTGTCAGTCTCTGCCATCACTAAGGTCGAGGTTTAAAGCCCAACGGGATCAATACCATCCACAGGCAAACATCTAAACATTTACATGAACAAGCAGAACAGAAGTATCCCGGATTTATTTTGCGAGCTGTTTTAATGAATGTTCTACAGATGTTTCGGCTACTGTAGGGTGTAGATAATTTTTCCACTACAAGCCCAAGGGGGGGGGGGTAATGATTCACCCCCTCCATCCCAGCCAACTCAGCACAGCCACACGGAGAAGCCAGGGGCAGACGGACGGGCAGGATGGTGCTTACTGAATTTCCCAAGAGAGAGAACAGGATTCCTTAACTACCAGGAAGCTATTGACCCAGGGTGCATTTGCAGGAATCCCATCATCAAAATTTTAATGATTTCATAAATGTGTAGTAATAATAATAATAATAATAATAATAATAATAATCCCACTTCACCAGCTTCATTCTCAGAAGATTCAATAAAAGGCGGAAATGCAGATCAAAGACAGATGGGGGTGGCACCTGTTCATAAAAAAAAAAAAAAAAAAAACTCATTATCGCTACATCTTCATTAATTAGCGCACTGCGTTTTCCAAACTCGGCTTATCTTTATAATTTGATCTTTCAGAATCTCTCGCCCCTGCATGACGCCGTTTCATTTGCAAACAAGGTCAGCCGGACCCGGGGACGAGCACTCGGCGTCGCTGCGCCAGGCCCCCCCCCTGGACTCACTGGCGACAGTGACTCCCCGCACTTCACAGTCAGCAGTCCTTCCGCTGAGGAACAACACGTGGAGACTTCAGTATCGTTTAATGACGGACATCTGATGCCGAATTAGACAAACGCTACCGGACGGTTCCGTCCGGATGCAGTGAAATGCGTTGACTACACACCGCATGTAACATCCTCTCACCTCCCCCGTATGGCCGTGACGTGCGAGGCGCTTTCACACTCTGTCTTCACAGATTCGCGCGCCGCGAGACCGGTACGTGTTGCACCTCTTTCCCAATGACAGCTCTGAGCTGCTGGAGAGAGGAGCAGTGACCTCATGGAAGGAGAGCGAAGAAAAGAGAGGCAGGCGGAGGGAATCCTTCGTTGTGGAGGAAGGGGCGCCGTCCCTTGCCTGCGATGCGCTGGGTGTCGGGTTTTACGCTGCACCGCGGAGGCTCCATTAGCGTGTATTGGGGCCTCCAGTCCTCTGCGCAGTCTGTGCTTTTTAATTCCACCTGGAGGCGCATCGCTCTGCAACACACTTTGCCTCAGTCCATCCAAGCCCTGCTCCTAGGGATTCCTGTGTCTGTTTACATGTGTGTATCCCACTAACATGCGTGTTCTAAGGGTCTCTGTGGCATCGCTGTCAGCATAAACACTTGACAGCCCCCTTTAGGAGAACTGATCATCAGAAATGTGACTGGCGGGGGGGGGGGGGGGGGGGCAAAAGGGGGTCACAAGATAGATAATGTTAAACAA
>JABFEA020000131.1:628203-642530 GCA_019775915.2 Cyphomyrus plagiostoma | reverse complement strand
CCCCCCCCCCCCCCCCCCCCCCCCCCCCCCCCGCCCCCGCCCCCCGCCCCCCCCCCGCCCCGGCCGGCCCCGGCGCCCCCCCCCCCCCCCCAGACTGGGGTCACATGATAGATCATGTGACACACTCACCTGTGCAGCGCTTCTGCAAGGACAGGATCTCCAAGTGCAGGCCATGCAGCAGGAGCAGCTGCTCCCGCCGCAGGAAGGCCACGCTGCGCTCCACGCTCTCCACCTGACGTACCAGGGAGCCTGTATCCATGGCGATCCCGCCGCCACACCCACCCAGTCCGTGTCTGCGCGTCAAAGAGGAAAATGTGAGGAGTCAGCGAGCCTCAGCCATGCAACTGCGCCATTTTGCCCGATGTTATTTCTGCAAATATTCAGAGTATCCATAATGCTCCATGCTACACATGGGTTATGCGGTCAGTCCAGGGGTCCCGCTTCTGGCATCCCTCCTTTATCAGAGCACTTATCCTGGAACCACGCAGCGGCAACGTGTCCCGGCCTGAAGAGCGACGACGCATCTCAGGGATTCCTGAGCCAACGGCGGATGTTGGCAAAGTGGAAACAGGGAGGGCAGTAATGGCTTCACTGTACCATGCGGATCCGAAGACAGCAGCAGCTCTCAGTTACGATAGTTTCCTCCAATCAATTCAACACGTCCATCGCAAAGGAGGACACGCAGGCCCCACCCACTCCCCCCACTCCACTGGGAAATCCTTTTATAAGGGGGGGATGGGGGGGGGGTTGTCCTTATGATCTGATTTGGAAATGAGGGCTTCCTGCGTTTGGGAATCATGTTTAAGAGTATTCTATACGCGCCATTATTTTAGACATTCTTATTAAAGTCGCCCTTCTTCAGCATCGTAGAAGTACAAAACTATTTTAAAAATTGCCTTTAAAAAACTGACGTACAAGCAGACAAATGTCGTATAACAACCCCCTCCCCCTTCCTTAATCCAACAAACATGAAAACCGGCACAAATGTGCCCCCTCCCCGGAGTTTCATCCCAAGGGGTCCTGCAGGTTGGGGCAACGACGGGGTGGTTAAATTTAGTCGGATAACATGAGGTGTGAACAAGCATGTACGGCTCCGGAATGAACTACGACAGCCTGAACACACAGCCAGCGCGCCCATACGGACACCACCGTGGGGCGCCCGGCGGCCATGTGGGGCTGCACGCTTCGCTTTCACGCGCTACCTTCTTCAAGAAAAAAACTATACTATATAAGTAGCCATACTAATAATAATAATAATAATAATAACAATAATAATAATAATAATAATACTGTGAATAGCACAGCAAAGCGTACTTGGTTTGGGAGCCTTGTGGTTATTGATCCTGTGCGGTTATATTTTGCAGGGCCGGGCAAACAGTTCGGTTTATACTGCAGTTACCCCGGTTTATACAACCATGGAAATAAAAACTAACTTTGCACCTGCTGCTTAATTCTGAATCTTCCGTCTTAGCAGATCAGACAGAATCATAACGCAAACCAGAATAAATGTGGCTTTTATTCCCTTCAGCGCAGCTTTTCCGTAAGTAAATAAGCGCCACGGCAGCTGCGGTAACGGGTTGAACTGGACTTACCGTAGATGCGCAACGAACACGTCATTATAAAAACATAGACTGAACCCCAGTCCAAAGGCAACCTCGCGCATTCGAATAGGAAATTCATGCACCAAAAATACATTTTAGATGAGACAGATTATTTTCCCCTTCGAACTTACCTTGAAAATCAGAGGATGGGCAGTAAAATTCCAAAATATTAGGCAAAAGTCCTTCGATCCCAACGCAAGAACGTTTCAATTAATTTTAGAAATTTTCTGTTCAAATTCCCAACCTTCCAAGCAATTGCATAGAAGCTCTGTATTAAGACGAAAAATACATATAACGGCCAGTTGAAGAGATTAATGCACAAAGGTGGAAAATCGCTATAAAATCGGTGTACATTACAATCTAAGGCATATCTGTATACATATGACATGATGCACAAGATCCGCGGAGGTTACGGAGCGTATTTCCCAAGTCGGCACGCATTTCTTTCTGCGTCGTGCGTTAAAACATCACCTCCAAACGCCGCCATCTGGTTAATCACAAACGCTCCCTCGCCCTTAGCGAAAGAAATCAGGCATATCCGTCAAGCAACATCATTCACCTTTACGTTAGCAAATGAAGGATATAGTCGGCTGATAAAAACAAGGCATCGTGACCGGAACACGCCAGATGATCGCGGCGCAGCGGTGAAGCCGATTGGCAGAAGCGCTTCGCTTCTTTATTCGATCGCGCCTGCATCAGCCGCCTTGCTGGATCAATTCCTCATACGCAACTCCTCTCAATAAACGAATGGCTGTCACTTCTAAAATTGAGCAATCTTAAATAACTCATGCGTGATTAAACAAAACGTTGTATTACATTATCGACCAAGCGTTTTAATCGGTAGGCCCTATATAAAATTTGACCGCATGTATATGCAGGTGTAATTATTCAGCCGTATGATTTTTGTGGCTTTTGCTTCTTTTGAAAAGCAGATTAGTGCTAAAATTTACACCAAGACAAGACGACTCGGAATTAGAGGTCACCGTCTTCATTTCTAAGAGAAGATGCAGCGACATCAAACGACATTACTGGTAAATAGAATAGAATAGCATCTTTATTGCCACACCAAGTAACCCTGAGGAAATTTGTTGGTACAGCAAACAGAATACGACAACGTCACATAAATATTTTGGCAATTAAACAAACCGACCGAAATTGGATAAACAGGTAAAACATTTGTATTCGTAATCCACATTTTCCGTGTATTTATTATCGGTGGCAACTTCTAGTAGACAAGCAATGCCCTCCGACTACGCCTAAGCAGGACAGTCCGTGTAATTTTACGGCATATTTGTTTCATCTCATGTAATTTCATTAGGATATCGAGCTAGAATTTCGATCGAAATTATTTACAGAAACCGTCTCGCAAAATCGTCCTAAGTGGGGGGCCTCCAATAATTTAGTAAATACAACAGAACGAAGAATTAAATGAGCAGCGGGTAGCATTTCATTCGTCATTATTTTATTATGTAAAAACAAAAACTCACATTACAAAGAAACATACATTATACATTTAGTGATTTATTTAGTAATAATACTAAATTGAGATAAAGACTAGAATCTTATACGCAATTTAAACAATATTCAACACAAAATCTTAAGGCACTTGAAAACGCATGAAGACGAAATAGTTAATTATATCAGACTCAGTACAAAATGTATATTCTCGCTTCAAATTAGTTAATCTATTACATAAAAATAGAAACATTTTATTTACACAGATAAATAGAAAAAAGCATTTATAAATGGCAAAGGGGCTTAAATAAACTACATCCAGAGTTTGGCAGTCTAAATTATTGTTTCACAAAACGATAATACTGGTGAGACATTTTTCACTATGCCTATGCACCACCCTGTGACCAAAAAGGTAATTACAACTAAGGGTAAAGTTACGGGTAGCTTTAATTTCTAATGTTTATGGATCCTCGTGAGTCCTGGCACAGCACGAGACGAGTAGCTTCACTCAGCCAAACACTCACACAACTAAATGTCCTAATTAGTTGATTTTTACTGCCAGCGGAAGTCCTTAAGGATCTTTTTTTGCAAGAAAAGCTGTGAATGGATTCGAACATGATACAACTTTTTCTTCGTAGCAGGTCTGGAAGGAGTTGGCTGTGTACGAATGAGTAAGTCGTCGGCTGAACGATGCATTGTTTGGCTAATCCTTAGTGGTTACTGGGATGTGTGGCCCTTTGTGCAGCCGGTAACGTAAACAGCAGATGTGCGCGGCGCCTGCATCCGCACATACAGCTTTCCGGGGCTGAGACTCCGCTGCCGGCCGAGGGCCGGTTATTCCTGTCAGACAGACCGACCATATCACCCGCGGCGCTTGCTCCTCTGAGGTCCGTAGGCGATGCCACCGGGCGGAGACACAGCAGTGAACATTGTGCTTAGTTTTACAGGTAGAAACAAGAACACCACGAGTAATAATAATAATAATAAAAAAACTTGTACAACACGCCTCTGAGGTAGCATAAATATTTCAATTAAGAGGATTCACTGCAACCTCTGTTAGTGCTGGTATTAAAAATACACTCTAGGAAAGTTCATTGTTACCTTTAAACTACTATGCTGATGACCACGGCCTTAATGCACGTAATTTTAAATCTCCTGGAAACGTATGGAAAATATATTTTCGTGTAGGCATACAAGGACTAATTTCTTAGCATGCGGATAAATGGGTATCACTGTGAAATTATTCACCTCCAATTATCGTGCCGAAAGGTTCTAATGCGCTAATTTTTGAACATGTGCTCATGTCGTCGTTTTTAGAAGCCCGTAAAAAACTAATGACTGTACTAATGCTAGCAGAATTATCCTAAGAGTGGAGAATAATCATTAATGGACGTCCTGGGACTTTGAAAAGGCTGACATGAGACAGGAGGTGGGGGCTGAGGTTGGGATGGGGGCGGGGCTTGTTCTCCTACATCTCCTTCTCCCTCCTTGCTTCACGGCCGCTTATCAGGAAGTCACTGCGCAGCAGTCGGTAAAAGAGGACGATGTTCATGGCGGTCATGATGGCCATGCCCACACTGCCCACCGTGTAAACGAGCAGCGGGATGAGGCTGCGATTCAGCACCAGCCATCGCGTCATCCAGGCCAGCGTGCTGATGCGGAACACCACGTAGGTGCCCAGGTTCACCATGCTGTTCAGCCGGTACACGGTGCTCCTGCCCAGGCCGGACATGCGCAGCATCTGCCGCAGGTGCAGGAAGATGGAGTTGATCTCCACCAGCAGGGCCACCACCGCAAAGCCCACGTAGCGGAAGCTGAGAGCAGAAATCCCGAAGCAGGTGATGACCTGGAGGAAGAGAGCGGCGGGCCGGGTGGAAAAAATGAACAGAATCAGCTCCTCCGTTTCTGTGCATTCCTTACATTACTCACTAAAAAAAACAGTAGAATGTCAAAGGAAAGCGGGATTCGGGATAAACGACCAGGTCTGCCGACAGACAGGCTAACCATCGACTCTAACTGCTTACGGGACATTTATGTCCATCTAAGGGAAGAGTGCGACCTGCAGACGCAAGACTAAACAAGGTGCAGGAGAATCCCACCACTGCAAGCATGCGGTTGACCAAGACTCCGAAGTCACTAAACAGGAAGCTGGAACTAGAAATGTTATCATCATCATCAGTGTCCTTGCTGGATGGCTCAGACAGAAAAAAAAACAACAACAACAATATCCATAGTGGATTCCAACCCACTGTATGGTTTCGTACATCTGGTGGGACAGTTGTATTTACGAAAGACATCCACTAGGTGGAAGCAGATATAAATCTATCAGAGGGGGCGGGAAAAGTATTTAATTTTAAAGTAAACGCATTTGCCTTCAATCTCCGGCTTTCATTTCTGTGAAACAGTTTAACGGCAGCCCCTTAAAAGGCAACAGAAGTGAATGAGTTGAATATTAAAAAGCTCCTCTGGTCACACCACACATTACCCCTGTGCATTTCAGTTCTGGGTGTAGGACGTCAGATATCTTATGGGAGCGATTTCATGTTGATTATGGTACAAATCTCTGGCAGATCACAGAGCGATGAAGCTGTCCCAGCGTTCCAGAAAATACAATGAGAGTCATTCTCACAAGCTGTTTTTTAGGATGGATTGTCAGAGAAAATGAAATCATGCACATCAGTCTAGGCCATCACATCCCCGCAATCCAAACAGAAAAACCCCACGTCCAACACAAACTCAAACAAACCTTTGTTTGATCCACAGCTCCATCATGACAGTTCACCTTGACCAACATGCAGGCCATTAGCTATATTTTCATGACGTAATATGTTTGTAGTGAGGTTTGTTTGGCACAGAGCCAGTCAGGGTCTTTCACAGAAGCCTGTGAAGTGCAGTCCCTGTCATTCTCCAAAGTCAGCCACTCTTCTACAGCTCCTGCACGATGTCCAGGTTATGAATCTGTACTCCATAGTCACATCAAAAACATGTAATGACTTGATTACCGTTGAAGAGAAAGGAAACATTCTTAGTCTTCGCTGACATGCAAACAGTGTAATCAAACAAAAAAAAGGAAGGAAGGACTGTGGATGAGAATGGGATCCCCCGGTAAGGAACACGGAAGCGGCTGGTGGGTCAGTGACCACACGGCTCACGTTGACCAGACGCAGGACACAACAGCAAGAAGGGTGACATATCACATCACACTTAAGCTGGCATTAAGGACAAGGAGGACCACAAGAGGGCGCTGTACAGAGGTTGTGTGTGTGTTTGTGTGCATGTGTGTGTTTGTGAGTGTGTGTGTGTGTGTGTGAGAGAGAGAGAGACTTTAAGTCATCTTGAGAGCTGAAGACTGTTTTCCCTCAGGATGCTTCCGGTAACTCGTCTTGGGGGTAAAAATATGCAAAGGGGTGCATTCCACCACCTTCTCAAAGCATGCGTGGGGGGGGGGGGGGCGGGGCCCAGAGGCTGCATAACCAGTTAGATGAGGAAGGTGCTCAGTGCCCAACCCCGAAAGCCTGCTCATGCTTACTGCGTAAGTAAGTGAGCGAGACGATGCATCCAGGGCACTGATACACCCACCGGCCACCCCACTAACACAGAGGCACTGTCCAGAGGAGAGGCCGCTTCTAACTGGAAGGCAAAGGACACATATGTGTATAACAGGGGAGCCGGGTTCCGAAGTCCATGCATACACAACCAGTACAAGCACATAAAAGGGACAAAGCAAATAGTTCAAGCGATACGGTGATCCCACTGGGCCAATCCGGTCTGGCTTCACAGTCATATGACAATGAACTAGGGCAGCACAAGGTAGCATATGACAAACAGGTTCATGTAGCCTCGCCCCAAAAGCACAAAACGTCTAATGTCTTGAGACATTATTTGCTGGAAAGCTATAAATTGCTACTCTGAACAATGGCTGCAGAACGTAGACACAAAAGCATGGGAAAGCAGCCTCTCTGATCACATATCACATATGACCGCCAGGCAGACGTTAAAACCTTACAGTTCATAAGAAAACAAGGTTTAAAACATTTCCCAGTGATTCAGCAGCACTAAAAATGAGTAATACTCATTATGTCAACGTCAAACTCTGACTGACGAGCGAGAGCCTTCACCTGACCTGCCTCAGTGCAGTAAGATAATATATAAAGCTTCAGATATATAAAGCTTCAGTGTCGATGACAGCACTCTTAAGTAAAGTACTGGACATGCAATGCCCTGGCATACAGCCTCAGTCCCAGACCTGCCACACTCCTGGTTGTCCTGACGTACGCTAACGGGTCTCAGGCAGCTGGAGCCTCTAGGGCAGATGGATGGATGGACATCAATATAACAACTAAAAATGAGAATCTAAAAGGAAACTGAAGTATGTGAGCGGAGGCTATGTGCATGCGGACCTGCCGGTCCCGGCTGGGTCGCTGTGGACCCCGGCTGGGTCGCTGCGGACCCCTTCTGGGTCATCACGGCCACATTAGGTGGGTAGCACATTCCACACAGCCGTTCATGCAGTGGTGTGCTGGCTGGGGGCCAGCAATGGAAAATGGGCCCCCCAGTCACAAAGGAGATGTGCTTGGGGGTGGGGCAAATACATACCACCACGTCTCAGCCCCCCCTTCCCTCCCCAGGAGGATGGGGCTATATCTGTGCAGGACTAAGAGAGTATGATCTACAGCACAGATGGATTTTTATGCAATATATGTGTGATGTACAAAACACATGCACACTCTCTTTGCACTTATGCTTATTAAAATTCCCCCATGCTTCCAAGGAGCCTCTGGGTATTCACTCACAGTCCTTTATTTAACTCACAGGTTATTTGTTCTGATAAATCTACAAGCCGGTTTACACTTCTGCGCCATTTAATCCATTCGGTGCCAAGGCTAAGGGAACAGAAGGTAAAATTAAGAGACAAACGTAATAAAATTGTCATCATACTCTCTGTCTCTGCAGACTCTGCTGAGACCTTCACATCTCCGTCCCTCCCCAATGCCCCCCAAGCACCTTCAATATTTCCACAAGTTAATGCCAGCTGGTCCACCCAGCTCACGAAGGAAAGGACTGTTTTGCCAGCAGATCTATTTCTCCAACCAGTGATTAAAAATGACACAGAACAATACACAACAAGTAGTAGAATTTATATTTGAACAGTCTGCAGTATCCCAACAGAGGTGAACTCTCAGAGAACCTGATCAACAAGACGGAGAATGTTCCCCAATGTTTGCTACATACAGCAGAACGTCCTGCTTCTCACAGCATGTCTGAGGGGTTTGGGGGTGAACAGGGATCGAGCATCATTGGACAGCTTCCTGCCACTATAACTCATTGCTAGAGGAAGTGCCTTTTTGACCCCACAGTACTAACAAGTAAGTGGCTGAAAACCATGGAGATGCCTTTCCAGGGAACTTATCATAGATTATGCTCCCCTCCCCAACAGCCTGGCGACCCCCTTCATCTATACTTAAAGCAGGCATGAATATTTCCATTACATAGGTAGAAACAAGCTTCATCAATAAGGCAAAACTCAAAGGACATTTATGTAGAAATAAACAGATATCTACAAGTATGGAAAAGGCTTAAAGAAGAGGAAATTCCAGCATCGCACCTTGTCACCTAATTTTCTATAGGAGACCCAACACTAAATAAACTCAAACAGTGGCCTGGATTTTCCCAAAGGGCAGCCTAAAGCATCTGAGCAGGTCTTGTGTTTCAAAGCATGATGAGGAGGGGAGAGTGGATGAAGAACACTACCGTGTCTATGGAGACGGGGACACCTCAGAAGCACCTTCAGTGGGTCCTACCCCAGCAACCCCTTGGGCCAACTCTCTCTATATCTAGTGCATTTGCCACTGTGTATCAGTCACGACCAAGTCCAGCGAGGCAGCAGCTGCAGGAACCTACCACCAGGTGATGGAAAATCAGCTCCCAGGACTGGCTGATCTTCTGGTTGAAGATCATGTCTAAAAGATCATGGATGAAGTAACCTGAGGAGATGGGAAGACAAGACAAGACATCACTGTACTTTGGTCCTGGGTACCATGGCGACACCACCAATGGTTACCAAGATGTCATTTACACAAGGCTATTTATATCGCTTTTGTAGGGTGACGGTATCCAAGGAGACACGTTCCTGCAAAGGAAAGGAACAGACTGCTCCAGTTACATGAAGGGGCTTCAGGACAATAAAGTGCGACACACAGAAACACACTACGATTACCAATGATCGCCTACCCCCATGTTCTGCATGGTGCTTCCAAAACTGGCCAATCAGACTGAGGCTTGTATGTTTCCCAGCTGTAGCCTCGCTGAGTCCCTCTACATGCAGAACTTAATATATTAAATTTAGGCCACACTGAGCTTGACTGTGATTTGACCAGTAACCGTCTGGCTGAGTTCTGTAGTCAGTCTGGTCATGATACTGAAGTACAGTGAAATTATGTGGCCCATTTCTCAGGAGCTATGAAATACGAGGAGAAGCAGCATCAAGATGACCGTTGGATTTAGTCAATTAAAGGCTTTGTTGAATTTCTAAAAAATAAACCAGAACATCCTTATATTACAGGTCGCCCAATCCTCGCGGGGGCCTGCAGCCCTTCCTCATCTGTGCCACGTCCTCCCTCTCAAAGCCTCAAACAGTGACTGAAAACAGTGAACAAAAACCAAAACATTTCTCTCTGCTCCCCTGCGAAGAAGCACTATTGGTGAAACTGAGCCACTTGATCCAAATGTTCCGGAGGAAAACAAGCACTCAAGTTTGGCTTTGTGCGGCAACGTGGTGCAGCGGAAGGGCGAGGGGCCCCTGAGCCAGAGGTCCACGGCCTGAAACCATCATCTGCTCAAAGAAAGTCGGGGCTTGTTCTTCCTGAGGGCTGGTGTGGGGCTCAATGTGCAAAGGATGCGGAAGGTTCCACTCAGACAGTTTAGATCTCTGGCTTAAGTTTAGATCCTCGCAATGCCCTGTTATTCACAGTACTAAAGGAACTGCACTTTCTTCCATGCAGTTAAAGCACTACACTGACCGTGCTATCAGTTATTTGTATGAACATTACATGAGCAAAAGTACTGGGACACACCTCTTAATCACTGAATTCAGGTGTTTCATTGAGACCCTTTGCCAGAGGTGTATAAAATCAAGCACCCAGCCATGCAGTCAAGTTCACAGACATCTGTGAAAGTATGAGTCATTCTGAAGAGCTCAGTGAATTTGAGTGTGGTTCTGTCATAGGATGCCACCTCTGCAATAAGCCCGTTTGTGAAATTTCTTCCCTACAAGATATTAAACAGTGAGAGCAGTAAGTGGTTTATTGCAAAGTGGAAGCAGTAACGGAGCGGCAGACCACGTTCAGTGGTGAGTGGTGAGGCGCACAAAAGCTGCAGAGTTGGCATTAACTCCAGCACAAAATCGGTGCTGGGAGCTTCGTGGAATGGGCTTCCATGGGTGAGCAGCTGCATGCAAACCTCACATCACCAAGTGCAATGGCAGGCGTTAGACAGAGTGGTGTTAAGCACGCCGCCTCTGGACTCTGGGGCATGAGATAGGTGTTCAGTGGAGTGATGAATCATGTTTCTCCATCTGACAGTTTGATGAATGAGTCTGGGTTTGGTGGATGCCAGGAGAACTTTACCAGCCTGACTGCATTGTCTCAACTGTAAAGTTTGGCAGAGGAGGAATGATGGTATGTAGTTGTTTTTCAGGGGTTGGGTTTGGCCACTTAGTTCCAATGAAGGAAACCCTTGATGTTTCAGCATATGAAGACAATTTGAACAATTCTGTGGGAACAGTTTGGGGAAGATCCCTCTGTTCCAGCATGACTGTGCCCCAGTGCACAGAGCCAGGTCCATAAAGATATGATTGGGTGAGTTTGGTGTGGAAGAGCTTGACTGGCCCACAGAGCCCCGTCCTCAACCCCATAAAACACCTTCGGGATGAATTACAGTGCAGATTGTGAGCCAGGCCTTCACATCCAACATCAGTGCCTGACCTCAAGAATGCTCTTCTGGATAAATGGGAAAAAATTCCCACCAACAGAAGAGTGGCAGCTGTTATAGCTGCAAAGGGAGACCGGCTCCATACTGGTGCCTATGGATTTAGGATGTGATGTCATAAAAGTCCCTGTAGGTGTAATGGCCAGGTGTCCCAATAGCTTTGCCCATGTAGTTGATACCGAAGTCCTTTTCATGTTTTGAAAAATACTTAGGGTAATCAAAAAATCCAAAAATCTTTAAAAATTGAAGTTCTTATTCAGGGAGGAGATGAAGTTACTGGTGTTAACGCCAAAGGAGGGGGGAAATAGCCCGTTTAGAATGGCGATGTCGTTCTTGAGGGGTCACATGACCTGCGGGGTTCGATCCGTGCCTGGGACGAAACCATAAAGCTCTCCTTTCATGCATGGGCTCCAGCTGACAGCTTGGGCAGCGCGTGGAACAGGATTCAGTCAGGAATGCCAGAAACTTCTGGAATTCAAGAGGTCCTGCCGCCCAGCACGTCTCGCATAATAAGCTCATTATATTTGGCGCGATGCTACCATTTAACTGGAGTAGTGTGGTTATCATGAGCGAGGCGAGGCAAGGGGGGGGCAGAACCACACGTACGACGGGCAGCGGCGATGGAACGCTTTATTTAGGCTCTGAAGGGAGCCTATACCGGGTCCCCATGAGGCACGACCCCTCCCACAAGTTCCCCAGTGGTTCCCCGAGTCGGCGGGTCTGAGTGCCTTTTCTAAAAGCTTTCGTTAGCGCTTTACGTGTCTGGACCCATTCAGTTGCTTGTACAGTAACGTACGCTTAATATAGTTACCAACTATACTTTTGGGAAACGCACCCCTGAGCAGGATTATTGCCACCCACACACAATTTATTATTTTTACCCAACTGATATTTGTGGTGTGCAGTGCACTTAGTGTCAGTTCATGGCTTCCTAATTCCTCGTCAGAGAACACCCAGCCGTGATTCATTGTCATTGTGCAACAAAACGAAATTACTTATGACAACCCCAAAGATGCATTAATACACAATACAAAAGCTAAATATAAAAGAATCGTACATAATACGTTCAGAAATATTCACAAAGATACCATATACAATGTTAACTGTTCAAATATCCAGAACAGATTATTATTGCATTAGCACATATTTATGCTGAAAGGTTTACGGACTGCGCATAGGAAACTCATCAAGTAACGGTGTTATCGCGACCCTGAAGGATACACGTGGTAGGATGGATGGATGGATGAATGGATGGATAAACATTTGCAAGGAGTCGAAAGATTTTTAAAATATTCCGCACCAATTTACTGTCCTGAAGTCAGACACTTACCGATTGATACGCACACCAAGGCGCGCGAGGAGCCTGAATGAGTATCTATCAGGTCTTCCGCCATTTCGGGGTGCAAGTAGAAACTACACAAAAAATATATACTGATGAGTGAAAAACAGGTCCCACGTCTGGCAGCATATCAATGTGAAAAAAATCGGGTTAAAACTGAAACATACCTAACCGTGTAACAATGCATTGTCTGTATTAGGCTATTGAAAAGATTGACCCATTAGTGTAATAATATACCGGCGAATTAAACACTAAAAGCTATTTTATCCTGGTCATCGAATGTTAAAAAATTAAACCAGCAACGTATATGAACTTCGATCCAGTGTTTTTCCCCAACACACATTTCTGTGTAAGGGAACCACAAACAAATCAAATAAATCTATAACGTATTTGGTACAGAGTAGCAACATACTCACCAAAGAATAGCCCAAATCCCTGTTAGAAGGCTGTGGACGAAAGACGTTGTTATGTTTCTCCATTTCCACGTATTCCTGCAGGCCGATCCTGGAGCGGGGAGTCTGTCCAAGCTGCTGTTTATGATTTTGAAGAGAAGTGCGGACCCCCCTATCGTGGGAATAATGACTGAGCTCGGCTCCATGTCACCGGGCTCTCTCACTCCTCGGGGTTCCTCCTGCTATACTTATAAGGCTCCAAAATTCCTTCTCTCCAAACTTTGCTCTTTTTAAAGTTTTATCTAGTTAAAAACGACATCTCCTGTATAGTAATGTTTAATATTGCTTCTGATCGGTAGAATTAGCTTTTTGTTAACTGCAATGAAACGTACTCTATTATGTTTCGGTCTAAGCTGAAAAGCATTAGATGTAAAAATTAAATCAAGTGTTCTTACTTGGGACCTGCAGCAAATTAAGTTGTCTGTATCCCCCCAAAAAATAAACAAATAAATAAATTAATTTTGCGAACGCAAGTATCACAGACACGTGCGCTGCTGTTGAGATGCTGCGCTTGTGAAACATGCAGCTGAGTATTATACAAGCAACTCGTGGATTGTGTAACTTCCAGTCTGTCCTGCAAGTAGTTTTTGGTTTTGGAGGCGGTGTGATGTTTTTCATGGCGAATACCCCGCCCATATTGACATTTCACGCGAACTGTGGGAATCGTAGTTCTACTATTACTATCTATCTATCTATCTATCTATCTATCTATCTATCTATCTATCTATCTATCTATGTAGTGCTGTTTTGTACTGTTTTGCACAATGAATGAATGAAAGAGTGAATCTGAACATGGCACATGGCAAGTAAAGATTTAACTATGGCAGTTGCGAACAAGTCTGTAAATGAATGATTTTTTTGGTCATTGCACAAGGTACAAAATTGGGAGACTATATCCTTATTGGTTGCAAAAAAAGTCCCCGAATAAGAGAATTGTACATAGAATAAGGATATAAAATACAGAAAAAAACAGATTACTAGAATATAAAGAAAATAAACCACAAAAGCAACTGTGGAGCCATATAGTGGAATTACATACAAAGCATCCTGGGAATTATAGTACTCATCACTCATTACACTAATTATGTCCCCACAGTGTGAAAACGGATAAACAATATGCTAATTGTGGCCATGTTAAGTTAACATTATGCCAAGTCGTCACAAACAAAACAATGCATGGGAAACGGCGTGTTAGTTGCAGTGCAATATGCAACAAGCTGTTGCAAACAAGCTAACGTAAACTAGATAAGTAATATTTTAATCGCTAATATAGCAGATTCATGGAAAATTGCATCGCTAATCGGCATTTTTTGCCGCAACTGATTTAAGAATGAGTCTGCATCAACTACATTAAAGAGAATCGCTTTATTTAAAATGAATAAAATACCCTATTTTCTTGAGATAAAACATCAATTCTACCGCAGCCACACACCTGACTCGTGTGTGTAGAGTAGGTGAGATGAACTGGGAAAGCAGGCAGTGGGCCAAACCACT
>JABFEA020000131.1:568890-579683 GCA_019775915.2 Cyphomyrus plagiostoma | reverse complement strand
TACTATGTATTCTGACACCGAGGGTATATAATACACACTCTGGGAGATGGTACTATGTATTCTGACACTGAGGGTATATAATACACACTCAGTTTGAGGGACTGCTGCAAACAAACCCCTCCCACGACAGTGAATATCATGTGATGACCCACACTGTGACAGTTGTTCCAGGGTAGATGGGAAAGGAGCCGGGGGGGGGGGGGGGACACATGGGGGCCCCGTATATGGACACAGCTTCTGGGTCACTTGACTTCAGCCACTAGCTGGAGATTCCGGATAGATGTCACTCTACGTAGCCCCGGCATCACAAACAGCTTACAGCACACTGCATCTGCCATTCTCAACTGTTTTCATAGCTAGAACATTCATGCTCTCGCATGAGGTCATCAGTGCCCCCCCAGCTAACATTCATTTCTAACCTCTCCCTCTAGCTCTTCCCCCTGGCCCCTCCCTGTCTGCCTGTCTTACCGTTAGGTGCCTGTCCCTGGTTTCCAGAAACAGCATAGCAAACCCAAACTCTCTGCCCCCCCATATTGATGACGGGGGCCCTTACTGAGCTCACACCAGCCCGCTGAAAAACCACCTCATAGCTGGGGGGGGGGGGGCTGTTCAGCTCAAATTTTCATTCATAATTGTGTTTGGCATTAAGCATGTTTTTTTTTTATCCAAAAATACCTTACAAACTAGGATGTAGCCAAGCAGAGGGCAATGCTCGGGGCTCAGACTCAAGGCCGTAGATTTGGGTTTGGGCGGGGGCTCATGTCCATACAAATACCACGGAGTACGGAGAGTGTTCAAGTGGGGCAGGGGATTCAGGGATTATTTAGTCCCTAGCAATGTGAAAAGCAAAGTTGCACCCTTCACCTTAGTAGATTGTAGGCTTCGCATTACTGCGTTCCTTTTTAAAATGTAAGTATGCGCCTAACTAGGAATTTAGTTAAATCAGTTCTGGCTAAACATCTCCCTCCAGTGAACCAACCATACCCCCACCCCCCAGCTCCGAACTCGTGACCTCTTAGCCACCCCCAGGTAAGCGATTGGTGAGTGTTTCTGAACACGCTGGGCTTCTTTGGCGTTCCTTAAACAGAGGCGGGTGGCATCCTGTCAGGCATCACGTGCAGACAGGGGGTCTCTAAATTCGTTTGTATTGGCTTTTTAACCCACCCCCATACCCTTTATATAGTCTGTTACCCATTGGCAGTTATTAAAGGGCAGCTCATTTTTTTTTACAAGGACCCATAAACGCGCTGACCTCTGTCTCCTATTTTCAATTATATTACCTTTTGGCCCATTTTACCCCCTCTATCATGAGCGGCTGCGATTATTTTATTACACTTTTCTCCTCCCAGCTTTTATAGCCAGGAATAATGTACGGACCGTCCTGGTTTTAGAAGAGACCCATTATGTGTGATTGAGTGCGGACCGGTCCTCTGGATATGCTGCGCAATCGCACATCTCGACTGCTCCCCGTATATCTTCCGCTGTATGAAATACTGACGACGTGCAGAACTCCTTGTATTGTACGTCGTTCTGTCAAAGACAAGGAGTTCTGCATTAGAGTTAATCCAGAAGACAACGTGTAACATCTGCTTTGTTTCTTCTCACAAGCTTAATAACTGTGTTCCGTTTTCTGCACATGAAGGGACTGCTTTCTTCATTCTTTTCAGAATATTGTATTACAAAACTCCAATTTTATGTTATATACGATGCGTCTCTGCATTTAAAAAAAATACATATTTATATTATCTGTTGATGCACAAGAGGGTGCATCATCGTGGACATATTATACACGAAGGTGTATAATTTGGTAGCTGCCAATTTGCGTATGGGGATACCTGTCAGGAATCGTATTGATCCTGAGTATAAAGTTAAACACCACTAATTCTCCGAATCAACTAAATTTGGTCGTGTAGAAGTGAAACGTTTTCGGTATACGTGTGCATATGCATGAACTGGGCGCGATGAAAATGATCCGCAGCTTGTTCGGGAGCCTTCAGAACCGAGGCTGTCCTGTCTTAAATACTGCAATTGCGTCCTGTCAGTGTTCACGTAGGACTCTTGTGAGAGATAACGGAGTATATCACCTACTTATTTAATGATTTAGCGCTACAGTCTACCTCGAACGCCGCCGAAAGGGTTCCTGAAGGTTAACCAGCGACACCAGAAGCCCCCGACCGGTGCATGTATGGTATTAAGTGTACAGCTTGCAGTCTCTGTATCTGCCTTAGTATCTACAAACACTGCGCCTTGACAGCGTTCCGCATGCATGAGAGCGGAGAGCGCGTGCTGTCAGCCCCTGACGCGCGGCTTACGCCCAGCCCCAGCAGACGGGGACCGCTCTCTTTTAAAAGCGCTCCAGGCAAAGCTGACGACTTCCCGCTCCGTGCATCATCTGCAAACGATGGTGACGACTTTTTAAAGCGGTGCTTAGGGGCACGTAGAGAAAACCCTGTGTCGGTGGAGCTTTTTTGGTGACGGATTTATGCAACCGCCTTTCATTTATGAAAACTCAGTCATATTCTTGGCTTTGTGTGTAGCAGGAAAATGTTACAATCCACTCTGAACTTCGTGGTGCACATTTAAACATTTTGCGAGGTTTCTCTTTTTTTATTCTACGGAACTTTTTTAAGCGTACGAGGTGCGGAGTCTTAACACACCACCGCCGACCGTGCAATGCTGGGATGGTTTGGTGCTCTTTGCATCCTGGTGATGTTGGCCTCCCTCTGGTCGGCGTCACGGTACCTCGGCTCGGGCAGCCGGTTGTTTGCGTTGATCCGTCGTCTGCAAAGGAGCGTTTCACGGCGCCAGTTGCAGGAGAATGGTCCGGTCAGGTGCACCCCCGATCGCACTACCTCCACCGCCACCTCCATATCGGCGCGGAGCGAAAAGGAGACCGTCTCCCTAATCTGCAAACCTTCAGCGCTTGCCAACCATCTCCTCAAGCACTGTGCGACCTTCTGCGCCTTCTCTGCTGTCCCGGCGTGGAGCTGGCGCGCCAGACCGCTCTTGCAGACAGTCTTCGCTGCCTGCTGGCCGGATGACTGCCCGATCCGTTTCGTCCGGGACCATCTCCAGATGAGCGACGACGGGTTGGTTTCCTTGGACTGGGCTGTCGCTGGCACCACGCAGCACAAGCGGAGGAGGACATCCAGTAATTCAAATAGCCCAGTGTTACTGATTATACCAAACTCCTTTGGGAAAATTACCAGGAGTGTTTTAAAGGTAATCGGGCTTGGAAACTCTCCTAAATTTCTTTCCAGATTGTAGATTGTCATTATGAGTCCTGAAAATGTGAGCCTCTACTTATTAATTACTTGTTGTTAAACTTCATATATGTAACTGGCGTCATTTGCTTACCGAAGTCCCACAGTTTGCATATTGAATGGGTCTTTGGAGTTGTTTCTCTAATTGCTGATTTTTACCGTCCATCAATGCTTTAAATGTCTAAAGTTTTACTCTTAAACTTTCATGTAGGACGCCATAGCCCAATTATTTGTGACTTTGATGTTACCTCGGAACTGGGAATGTTGTATGGATATTTTATGCATGAGTTTCCGGCTTGTACAACTGATAATGAAGGCCCATTATCAGCTTCGTTATTGTGGTGCACCGGATTTTGATCTGTGTTGTGAAGAGACAGGTGCTGTGGAGGTGAAGCGAAGCCTCGAGCGGCTTACATTCACACCTCCTTAGCTGGAGAGATGTCACTGGGGGGTTATGCACCGTTGCTTTGATCTAGAGCCGATCAGTCTTAAGCAAAAGGATACACACAGACCCGATCGTTTTTTTTTCCATCTTGTAGTCGAGCACACCATCTTTATATGGTATATGAGGACGCGTCATTCTTTTTACGTCGGCAATTGCCTCCCTTAAGCGTGATATTTTTAACGTTTGGGGGAACTTAAGTTTTTACCCTATTTTCCACACTTAGCTCGAGTGTGATAGGAGCATTGTGATATTTGTTTGGAATCCGCCTCAGTAGTTTGTTACTTGCTATTTTGTTAATTGACGTTTGACGAATAGATCTCTTAATTACCCCCACTGAATAGCGCAGAAGCCATAGAAAGTCGGCAATGGCAGACCGCCCGTGCGTTTTCCCTGCCTTCCTTTTGGGAAACTGGCGAATGGAGCCGAAGGCAGCAGTATGTTTTTAGGCTTCGTGTCTGTAGCTGGTTTCCCCAGCACGCTCCTTTTAGCAAAAAAAAACACGATTTATCACCGTGGTCTTAAAAACACACCCGCGATGATGGCTAAATAGCGGCCATTGGAACGAGCTGGCAGGTTGACTCCTGTTTTATTATATGGAGAGACGCAGTCTGTTTTTTTTAACTCCATCCTCCTTCTTTGACAGTGCCTCGTATCTGATCTGTATCTGCTGTATCTTTCATGATACACAACATAACATTACCAATACGCCCATTTTGCATTTCAGCCCTCGTAATGTAATCAGTAGTCGGGCCGAAGCAGGATAATAATATTTAGCTTTGGTCGCTATGAGGCACCTTTCCGTATAATTATCCGGAGAAACTGAGGTTGCCGGCTCCCCTTTCTGCTCGCCCTGCGTTTCCTTTTTAGGAGACTTCTACCGTTCCTTCCAGATGTTGTAATTCCAACGTTTCTCCTGGAGATTTGGTTAATCTCAGGCAGACACACAAAAAGACATCACAGGAAAGCAACAGCAACTGAAAGTCATTATTTTCTCAGCGGTTCCTTGATTTATGACAGCTATGCATGATGATGAACAGGTGTGTTTACTGAATTTTCTATAGTAAATCCCATCTGCCCAAAATCAATGCCTAGGGCTGACATCACCACTGCCCGCCTTTCCATAGCAGAGGGTGATGTCTGGTAAATTAACAGAGTAGGTCCAAACAACGCCTATTAATTTAGCTTGCCCAATTTGTCCAGTTGGTATTGCGTCAAGGACAGATGTCCCTAACATGTCACCTGCTGGGTCATTAGCTTGGAGTGCATTATGTACAGATGGTGCAAGGTCTCCTGAAGCTCTTAGCTGGTAGGTGGGGCAGTTCGGACCCAGGAAGCCATTCATTTGTTCTTTTGTCTGAGGGGGCGGGCTATTTGTGAGATGTGGGTGGGGCTTCTGCGTGTCTCTGATCCTGAAGTTGTGTCCCTTTGAACCCAGAGGAAGATGTTTAGTCAGAACAAAAACATCGTAAAAATGTCTGGTGGGTAGGAGGCCGATTGGAGTCAACTGTGTTCTGTCAGCGAAATATCTGAGTGGCGGGGGGGGGTGTGTGTGTGTGTGTGCACTTTTACTCCTTTATCTGCTGGAGGTGAATACTCTTCAGATACAGCTCCTGGTGAGAAGTCGGTGTCGATTGTGCGGTTTCTGCAGGGTTTCCGTGCAACACGAACCACAAACTCGCGAAGCAGCCCTAGCGCCTCACAACTGACCTACATTTCGAGTGACACCCGCACTCAGCTTGTGAGGTGACCTCCTGCGCCCCCGC
Source organism: Cyphomyrus plagiostoma (assembly GCA_019775915.2). Taxonomy (NCBI): domain Eukaryota; kingdom Metazoa; phylum Chordata; class Actinopteri; order Osteoglossiformes; family Mormyridae; genus Cyphomyrus; species Cyphomyrus plagiostoma. Next base: position 574,212 of record JABFEA020000131.1, on the reverse strand, counting down.
AGTCCAGCCCGCCTGCTTTCAGCTGCACCAAGGCCTGATATTTGGCTGCACACCTGCAGAGGCACACTGCTACCCAGCAGCCGCATGAGGAATCCCACGGCGCTGCCGCCCCCCCTCGTTCCAGGCTCGGGTCATGAAAAGAACTCTGCACCTTCCTGGCGGTGACATCATCGAGGGTGGGCTGCCCCCCTCTCCTGCTCCCCCAGGCCCCCCTGACAGACCATATCTTTGTATTTATGCTCTTGGCTGGTGTGTTTATGTGAAGGGGGTGAAGAACCAAGCGGTGCTTGTGGTTACACATACACAACAAGAGCAAGTTGGACTTTGAGGATCTCAGTCTGTCTGAGTATCCCACAAGCCAGTTGGCTGTCCGCTGGGCCTGGACAGAATTTTGAGTGTTTGATTGGTCAGGGTGTGTCGGTGGCAGTGTCTGATTGGTGGGTGTTTTGTCATGTCCGTCCTAATTGGTTCCTGATGTCCCTGGAATGTGCTCCCTGCTCAGTGGATGGACAGATGGATGAATGGTTTGTGCTCATTGGGTTAAAGCTGTTAACTATCTCTCCGCCGTCATGCCACCGCCTGCAGTATGTCCAGAGATGTCCAGGGTTTTTCAGTGACGACTCCGTCTCTCACAGCTCTGCGAGGCGGGCTTGAACCACGGCTACCTCCCGGTCGTCTTCAACCGCCGCAGCCACAACGGGACGCCCCTCATCACGCCAAAGCTGCAGCAGTTCGGCGACCCGGCGGACTTGCGGGAGGCGGTACGCTACGTGCGATACCGCCAGCCGGCCGGCCGCGTCTACGCGGTGAGCGAGAGCACCGGCTCCGGCCTGCTGCTGTCCTACCTGGGCGAATGCGGCTCGTCCTGCCACATCGCGGCTGCCGCCTGCCTCTCGCCCGTCTTCCGCTGCCAGTCTTGGTTTGAGAGTGGCTCCTCCTGTTTCTGCCACTGGGCCATGCTGCTCTACCAGAAGTTCTGCCTTAGCAGGTACGGGGCAGCCCAGGAATGGCTGCTTGTATTCAGAGAACTTGCGTAGCTGAAAGTTTGCTTTAAGCATAATCTCCCAACAGTAGTGCCCCTCATTCCCTGGGTTCTTCCACTCAAACCACCCTGTCTGGTTAGCTCCAAACTTTTGGAAACAGATAACATACTATTCCACTGTCCTGGTCATTGCTGGTTTCTGGAACCATAAATAAGTGGTCAGAGAATAAAATCAGACCCGGTGACCTCTAATTTAAGTACTGACCAGAGCTGTCCTGATGGGCCGAGCGTTCAGCTGCTCTAGTGTCCAGTGTGAACCTAATTAGCTTCCACATTGTAAAGGCAGAAAAATTGCAGCGTTGGGCAAAAGTGGGTGTGGTTCTGGACAAAATGTTATAGCTATAATGAAAGTGAATGAGACGCAAATATGTTTTTGTGTTAGTGTGGTCGGACCTTTATGATTAATTCTTCAATGTTACACTCTAAGTGCTTAAAGAGAGCTAGCGTTTCCATGACTACCAGCATTCTGGCCTTAAGGTAAAATGGCACGTGGACCTCTGAATACAGTACTGTGACCTTTGGGGTCTGGGTTCGAGTTCAGGTGCTTTTATCGTATTAGTCTGTAATGGATGTTGTTGTCCATTCTGGCCGTAGGTACAGGACGGCTCTGGGGGAGGTGCTGCACACTGACAACTTGTTCTCCAGCTGCTCCTTGAGGGCCTTGGAGGAGGCACTGTTCTGCCACCAGGGGGCGTCGGCTGGCAGTGCAGCCGAGCACGAGAACAGCTGGGAGGCATACTGGGAGCGGAACGACCCGCTACGTGACGTGGACGAGGTGGCAGTGCCAGTGCTGTGCGTGTGCAGCCGGGACGATCCAGTGCGGGGCGACACCCGCGCCACGCTGCCCCTGGAGCTCTTCGCAAACAACCCCCACTTCTTTCTCCTGCTGACGGGCCATGGGGGCCACTGCGGGTTTTCCACGCCCGGCGAGGGCGCCACTCCCTGGGGCCACCGCGCACTGCTGGAGTTTTTCCGGGGCACTGCAGACTTCTTCGCTGCGGAGGAGAGGGCCAAGCTGGCAGTGCGGAGGCGGGGCCTCACGGCCATAGGCGGGCATAAGGGTTTTCGCCACCGCAGTGTGAGCACCTGTAAGAGATTGCCCGCCTACTCTCTCAACATGCAGTCCATCTTCAGCTGGCAGAGATCTTACACCAGATGATGTCCCTCTAGTGGAGGCTGTGAGAATTGCATGGAGCACCCCCCTTCTGTTAGTGTAATATTGGGTGTGGAGTTACTGCCCAGCTTAAGGGCTGAAAGCACAGATGTTCATTAGTCCTCACCTGGGTACCTGGCACTGTGATTTTTTTTTTTTTCCTTGTTTATGATTTACTTCAGTCTCTCGTTTGACGTGACGTCCAGTCCGTGTACATCGGCGATGGTGCATACCCACACATGTCCCAGGATGCCTTGTGTCATATCCCCCGGCTGGGGTTCCTCACCCCACATCTTTCATTATTGACCTTGTGCGTTCACATGTTCCCGTTTTTCACCTTTCTCGGCTGTTTGTGTTTTCGATGACACTACGAAGTCAGCACTGAGCTTCACCCCAAGCTGAACCACAGCGGAACAGCGGAGACCCACAGCTGGACCAACGTGTGCAGCCTCGACTGCCCCCCCGGGAGAAGGAACGGCACTGTGGCCCTGCACAAGTTCTCATCTAACCTCCGCTTTGTCCGCCTTTGTAATCACTGGATGTGCTTGGGACACGTCTCTGCCTTTTTAAAACCTTTGTACCATTTTGTTTCATTTCATGTTTTCATAGTAATAAATAAACTGCGCTGCTTGAAAATGTCTCCCGCTGCATATTTGAGTTTGTGCAGCCAGGCCGGTGAAGCCAGGGGAATGAACTCTGAGAAACAGCTCGTCAGCATTCGCTTCCCAAGAAGTGAACTGTAAAAAACCAACAGCTGAGGTTATTTACTGTATGGAAATACTTCAGTCAGCCTGCATTTTACAGCTGTTTATATCTGTTTAATGATTACCCAACATATAACTTTGGTTTGGGTTTTAAACTGTTTTTCTCGTTACTGAGGCGTTACTACAAACTGAACAGCAGGGGGGGCTGCTGGAGTATATTTATGCCCAAACTGTCCGAGGCGAGGGCCCCGGTTAGGTGAGCACCAGGAAGGGACAGGTTGGTGTGCGTCAGAAGGAGGCCTCCATCAAAGTGTGCCGCAAGTACATTACTGGCAAAGGATGGCAAAGTTGCATCCATCTCTAAGGTATTCCACGATTTACAGGTAATTAAAATCTTAACCGTGATGCCATCAACCCCTGTTGCCACGTGCATCTCCTGTCAGCAGAAAGGCAGAGCAGGGATGCAGGTCCATCACCTACCGAACTGAATCCACCCACCTGTAGAGCCGCCAGTGTTTCTGATACCAGTGTAGCTCTAGCCCAAACTGAGACTCGATCCATGGTCTCCTAGGAGCTGTACCCTATCTGATAAATTACATCCAGTAATGATTACTGCAAAAAAAATCATATGTATCAAAATACCTGCAATATGGGATTTAATGTGTTTGCAGTGTGACTGATTCCCATCTCTGAGTGGTCGGTCCCGTTCCAGTCTTGCCCCTACATTATATGGAGACTTAAGTGGCTGCTGAATAACATTAGAGTGGCCTTTAGGCAGAGAAATAATTACTTTAGTCTTTCATTAACATTAATGCACGGTACATCTAATTTGCTTGATTTTAAAGCATTTCTGTTAATTACCATACAATTGATTGCGGTAAACTGTATGCGTTGGCGGACGGTCGCTGATTTAATTTCTGCTGCCCTTTTCGAAAGACCCCCCCCCCCCCCTCCAGTTGACACCCCCAGTTGAAGACCAGAAGGAAAACACTGGTAATATGATAGGTTTTGCTGGGACCATGCTCCACAGTGACGGAGTGGCGGATGGGGGCAGGGTCAAAATGAACGCAGAGACTGATGATATTCCAGCTAATAAACAAAATGCTATGTAAAATAAGAATATATTTGGCTGCACTCCACTTACGACACTCACTACCGTCATAAAGATCTTTTTCATATTCGCGGTTGCTGCCATTAATAGTTTAAGACTTTCCGTGCGCCGGATACGGCGCAGTAGGCAGCTGGCCTCGTTTTCACACCCGAATGAATCCGAAATGGAAATAATGGAGAAGGATAGAGGCGCTGCGTCGGTATCATATGTCAGTTTCATTCTTCCTGTTTCCTTGGTACCATTTTCCTTTCGTGTCTGCATAAGTAACGACATATAACTGAACTATCTCAACAATTAAGAAGTTACATTTTTATTATTATTTTCAAGCGATATCTTCAGCTTCGTTGATTATTGATTAGGTGACCTGAGTGGCTCAGTGGCTAACACTGTAGCCGCACCCCGTTTCTGTGCGTTTCCTCCCACTGGCCAAATACAGTTAAGTGAATTGGCATTTCCATATCGCCCAGTGTGTGTGAGCCCTTGCGATGGACTGGCATCCCATCCAGGACAGAACTTCTGCCACAGCAGGCGTCTTGTTTTTAGCGTGCATTGCGCGTAGGCATACCTAGTTAATAATTCTGTTTCGTGGATGTGGAACGCCATCTAGCGGATAACGTCGAAAATTCAACGTTAATTTAAATAAAGAAATGTGTCCTTAGATATGAACTATGCATAGGTTTGTACTGCCGTATAATTAGACTTTGCGTTCAGTTAATGTTCAACCCACCCAGAAATTGATGCATCTATTCAGTAGTTATTCAGCTGTATCAAAGAGTAAAGGCTACATCTATGCACGTCACCCAGAGAAACGTCCACAAAGCGACAGTTTTTGTCTCGTGCACACGTAAGTTAAAAGCTGATTTTTTTGATGGTATATTTCAAATGTCTGCTATATATGTGAGTATTTAAATGTCCAGTTCAATTAAGTCCATTAAGCGAAATGTCAGTGCCAACATCTGGGGTCACACACATGATATTAGTTGAGGCATGTAAGCAGGTTATTCCGAACTTGTTCAGCATATGTAGATATACGCGTGTAGACAGGTACTGTATACTCCGTCGCACATCTGGATAACCAGAGGCGGCTTCATTAGTTAATACTGTAATTCTTGTACTTGCTTTTCAAGTAATTCTTGAAAAGCATCGGCGTATCGCCCAACTTCAGTCCTGATGAATCAGCCAGGCGATCTGCTGGCTTGTCCACCCGATGAAGCGTGGCAGCATCCGTTGTCATGGAAACTGCCTCCGCACCCTCAATAGTCAGTAGGTGGCAATACTGGCGGTGCCCCCATATGGGGCCAGTGTGTGTGTA
>JABFEA020000131.1:535396-548261 GCA_019775915.2 Cyphomyrus plagiostoma | reverse complement strand
GGGTTTGCTGGCAGCCCCCTTCCCAGGGTGCTGGGGTGGGGGGGGGGTTGCGCTGTATCCACAATAATTCCGACTATCAGCTCGCCTTCCTGGGTATGGTACATCCCCCCCCCCCCCCCCGGGTGTGAGCAGAGGTAACTAAAGGTCAGGGAGGGACTCAGCTAGCAGGGTTCTGGCCGCCCATGTGCCTCAAGCCCCAAGGATGGCACAGCGGGTGCCTCAGAACCGGGCCAGGGGGCTGTGTGCCGGCCGGGGCGGCTGCTTCGACTCACACCCCCATATGACGGGGGCTGCTTCTTCCATATGGGCTGAACAGCGGCCTGGCCGGGATAGGCCCCCCTCCTTTGTGTGACACGCCCACACATGTCACTCCTGTGTATTACCCCCCCCCCCCGATTCTGAAGTCCACGGTACTGCGGCTCAGTAGAGCTCCTCTCTGTTCCCGCTCGGACGCCTCCCGACAGCCTGTCGGCTCGATCGCGTCACCGCTCTCCCTCAGGGTCTGCGGGGGGGGGGCAGCACCGGCGCTTGTGAAATGAGGTTTGCGGGAGCTGAGCATAAGAGAGGTGGAATTTATATGCAGGTACTGGATGTCCTGAGGGCCCTGAGCATGGGGGCCGGGATGGAGCATGCACCCCTTTTTATGGATATTTGGGGGGGGGGGGGCATAGACAGCGGCCGAATTGCACGGCTGCTGTGTTGACCCTTATGCTCATGGTGTGCGGGTGTTGCTAATTAAATTCATGAATAAATGGTAGGTCTGTATTCCAGGAAGTGACTCGGCCAGAGAATAGTGGGGGGGGGGTTCAGACACCCACAGGCACGCCTTTCCCAAGCTGCTTAAGGACGGCTTCTCACTCCCCAGCATCTCCCACGTCTCCAGGCGGGGTGGGGATTCCTCGCCTGACATGCCTGTTGCACACTAAAAGGCTCCACCTTGGTGACCCACAATCCACTGCTGAGGGGGGGGAAGCCCCTCGGGGATCATGAGCAAATCTGTTTCTGGAGGCATCCACAGAGCCCCCCCCCGGCTTGTGGGCTGACTGATGCATTTATTCTGAGTCACCCTGGAAAAAGCACGAGGTTCAGTCCCCTTGTCAGATAGCCATGTCCCTCTCGCTGGGACTGGTGAGTCGGGAACACACAAGGTTACGGATGGCGTGCGTCATCTGGGGTGGAGCCAGGTCTGGAGGCTCTCTGTTACACAGGCTGATTTCCCCCCCTCGGATCTCTAGCATTCGATCCTGCATCGTGACGTTGCCTTGTCGAACCCTGAGGTAACGTCTGTTACCCTGGCAACACGGCTGAACATCTGAAGCAATATTGCTTCAGCCTCTGGCCCTTCAACAGTTGATCCTCCAAAGTGCACAAAAGAAAGTGGAGTGCAATGAAATGATGACCAGGGACATCATCAAATGCAAGCAACATATTAACCAATCATCGCATTGTCATTTATCCACGTATATAAATATCCTGTAAATGTCCTGTTACTGATTTAATTGCTACCCAACCAAAGAAAGTGAGGCCCCCATACTTGTGATTTTGCAGCACTGCCACCAGAGGGCGATGAGTGATCAGCCACGAAAGACCTCGCCCTGGGGTGTCTGGATTATCCAGGCATCTTGACCAGTATTACGTGAGTAAATCTGACCTTGACCCCGGGTCGGTCCATTGAGCTTTTCTGCTGGCTGGGCGCCTAAAGCTTGCCGTGTTATAAAACAAGATGTGTCCCTGACATGTCCGACTATATGAACCTAATTTCGGTCCTGTTTCAGTTGTTTCTTCGTTTGTAAATTGTGCAGAGCATTCTGTCATCTACATCTCATGTCTACACTACCAGTCAAACGTTTTGTGCACACTGAGATTTTCTATGTGCATGTTACTTAACATAGGAATGCACGCAATATTCTTTGCTAACATGAGTTTACAGTTTATTCATCATTTGAGTACCTTTTGTTAGAGAGAAAAATAAAGAAAATGTCTGATTCATCAAAGTAACCGCTTCTAGTAGTTTTAACAGCAGAACAGATTCAAGGCATTATTTCTACAAGGGATATTAAATACTGCTCTGTTTCATGGGATGAAACAATTAACTAGTGCATTTAAAGTTAAAGGGCAGCCTAGGATTTAACTATGCCATCACCACACAACCAGTTAATAGACGTCAGACATGCACATGTTATGAAGGAATAAGAAAGTGGTATAAACCTGTGGTGTGCAAAAACGTTTGACTGGTCGTGTGTATCTGGGTGTCTCGGCCATCGGGCCGCCCGAGGGGAGGCATTCGGGGGGCCTGTTGGTGCTGGAGAGCTGCCTGTCCATCCTCAGCAGCTCTGTCCTGCCATCCCTCTGTGCGCCTTAGTCTCTCTGGTTCCTGGAAAACAATGACGGGGGGGAGAAAGCTGAAGCTGTCAGGGTTCCTGTCCCTTCCAGAGGCTTCCAGTGTCCTTCCGATGATAGAAAAATCTGTGCAAATTAATCTGGGGTTTCTTGCCAAGATGGGGGCGGGGCCAGGATTCTAATCCTATTATCTCAGGCTGTTTGTAATCCCACCAAAACCACTAAAGGCTACGCGCCCGTCACTGGGGACAGACCCTGCCAGGCGTGGGCATGGAGCAGACCCTGATGCTTGGCGTGGAGGGTGTGAAGAAGACCATCTTGCACGGGGGGTCCTCAGAACTACCTCGATTTGTCACCGGCACAAAGGTAGGCCCCCCCCCCCCCACACTCCCACAGGTGACCGTGACACATCTCTGCAAAAGGAGGTTGACTGGAGCAGGTATTTCTCTTCGGAAAACGCTTTTACAAGACATGCTGAGTCATACAAGTGAAAGTGGATGAGGTCGCTTCTCAGCATTTAATGAAAGTTAGTTCACTGTCTGATCTGTTTCATCTCCTGCTTCAAGGATAAAAATATCTCAGTAAAATGAGACACGCGAACCGTTGCCTAGGCTCAGCGTCACTCTACTCCCCATACCATCATTCTGCTTTTCCTTTACAAACCACTGGCTCAGTAGGCTAAGCCTGTGATCAGATGGTCGCCGGTTTGAGTTCCACCCTCAGCAGAATGGTTTCATGCCCATGGGCCCTTGAGTCCTCAGGGGGCTGAATGCTGGCTGACCCTGTGCTGTCACTCCCCCTGCCCCCCTCTCCCAAGCTTGGGGGGTGAGCAGCACTCCAATGCTCCCGTAACCCTCTTTGCATAATGGGCACTGAATCATTGCATTTCACTAAACTGTATAATGTGAAGCTTCGAATCCCATCTTGTCCGTGTGCAGCTTGGTCTGTGGTTGCGGTCATGGTGTAACGATGGTAAATATTGGGACATTTCTTGGCGTCGGTCACCAAATGAATGCCACAGCAGTCCCACGTAAGCAGCCGCAGCCCTGAATGGGGAAAAATGGTGCTGTTTTCGATGGCCTAGTTTGTGTGCATCTAGAAGACGCAAACTGAAATATTATTAATGTAAACACCCCCATTCTATTGCATTAGAATACTCAGTTCTTCTAGAGCCTGGTCCGGGTTTTTTTTTTTTTACTCCTTCCCAAACATTTTTGCAAAAATATGGACTGTCTGGACCCCCCCCTGAGGACTGGGTTGGAATACACAGCTCATCTAGAGGTACTAACTCATGAAAAGTTTGAAAGAAGGCACTTAATTTTGCAGGACAAAAAATGGCAAACACTAGTCATGTGACACACAGTAATGTGACACACCCTGTTAGTAATTTAACTTTCTTGACTTTGGCAAAACAGACATAGAGGAGACGCAGCCAATCCGGTGGCAGACACTGAATACCCTGCCCGTTTCTCTTGGTCAGGTGACCTTCCACTTCCGCACGCAGCTGTGTGACGATGAGCACATGGTGCTGGACGACAGCAGGAAGGTGGGAGTGCCCATGGAGATAGTGATAGGGAACATGTTTAAGATGGAGATCTGGGAGGCGCTACTCAGCTCCATGCGGCTCGGGGAGGTGGCCGAGTTCTGGTGCGACGTCATCGTGAGTACCCAATCTGCCCGGGGGGGGGGCGGCGCTCTGGGTGGGTCGTGATTCTCCCTCAGGGTTTATGGAGGACTGGAACCAGCCCGCGCAGTGGCCACCAGAGACTGGGGTCCAAGCCCACCATGCTACAGGCCATGTATCGATTCAAATGGCCATTCCTTATTCACCTCCCCACTCCCCTCCCATTCTGGTGTCTCAGTTCACAGCTTCTAGCAGAACATTAATCTGAGGAAGTCCAGGCTTCCTTATCACCTCCACATTGCCACTGTGAATCGCTGCAGTGGAAGATCTGTTATTCCTGTAGGAGGCGCTGTACAGTGCTCCTGTGTGGGTCACCTGCTCGGATTACATAGCTCTTTAGCAATGTGCTTCTAAACCGGTCGCCCTCGCTCTGTGTATCATGTGTGGACGGACCCCCCCCAGCACACGGGACTGTACCCCATAGTGGCTAAGAGTCTGAGACGCATCGCAGAGGGGAAGGACCCTGTGGACTGGCACATCCACACCTGCGGCATGGCCAACGTCTTCGCCTACCACACGCTGGGCTACGCCGACCTGGATCAGCTGCAGAAGGAGCCAAAGCCGCTGCTCTTTACACTGGAGCTGCTGAAGGTGTGTGACCCCAGACCCAGAGAGAGCCACAGACACATGTTTATATTCATATCTTTGTGGGGACTCATTCCTATGGACAAAATCCTAATCCCAGCCATGACCTTAAGCTTGCAGACAAAACCAAACCAAACAAAATACAAGACTTAGAAGACATTTTTAGTTCATTAATTGTAGTCAAATGGAATCCCCCGCCCCACAGCTTCTAAACTGGATCCCCCAGCACACAGATCTGTACCCCAACAGTGGTTAAGAACCTGAGACATTTGGTCCCCATAATGTAATGTGTACCACACACACAGAGGCTGCTCATCTTCCCAGTATTTGCATAAACAAGGTCCCTCGTCCAGCTGTGTCCCTAGCATGGTGTAGCCCAGACTCCCGCCGCAGACCCCCTGCTGACCGCGACGGCTCCCTCAGGTGGAGCAGCCAAGCGAGTACCAGCGCGAGTCCTGGGCGCTGAGCGATGAAGAGCGGCTGAAGGCCGTGCCACTGCTCCACGGCCAGGGCAACATGCTCTACAAGCAGGGCCGCTACCAGGAGGCCACTCTCAAGTACAAGGAAGCCCTCATTTGCATCAAGAACATCCAGATCAAGGTATCTACATGCCGGGGGGGGGGCAGGGGGCAGCAAGTCAAGCCTCTTCACTGTGACTAAGCTCTTCTATTCCCCCCCCAGGAAAAAGCATGGGAGGCCCCCTGGCTGAAGCTGGAGAAGATGGGCCACACCCTGACCCTCAACTACTGCCAATGTCTGCTCCGCATGGAGGAGTACTACGAGGTCATCGAGCACACCAGTGACATCATCAGCCAGCACCCAGGTCTCTTCCTCTTTCTGGGCACTGTGCAATGATGTCGTCGACACTGTCGCACCTTTGGATGCAGGCAGCTCTACTGCTCCCCTCCCCCCTGGTTACCCTGGCAGAATCTTCCAGAAGCTGCCGCTCCTCCACTTCTAGCTTTTAGATCAGCATTCAGCCGGCGTCTCCCCCCCCGCCCCCACCTGGCTGCCTGGGTGCGAGGCTGCCTTACTGCACACACTGAATACCAACCGTGTTCTGCGTCCTCCGACGTGTCACACACCAGCGGATTACTGCTCCTCCCTTGCTTTCAAGGCTATATCATGTATATATGTACATTTACCTGAAACGCTTCACGGCAGTGTTTCTCAATCCAGTCCGCTGGGAGACCCAGACTGTCCATGTTTTTGCTGCCTCCCACATCCCAAAAACATGGACTTTTCTGGGGGTCCGAGAGGTTTGGGTTCAGAAACACAGGACTGAGGTAAGCAGCCCATTTGCCTGAGCCCCCCCCCCATTCACAAACCCCAACTGGGCCTCTCCCTCCTGCAGGGGTCACTAAGGCTTACTTCCTGCGTGCCAAGGCTCACTCTGAGGTGTGGAACGAGGACGTGGCCAGGCAGGACTTCCAGAAGGTGCTGGAGCTGGACCCCGGCATGAAGAAGGTGGTGAATATGGAGATGGCGCTGCTGAACGTGCGGATGGAGGAGAAGCGGGAGGAAGACAGGCTGAAGTACAGGGGCATGTTCTGAAGTAGAGCGGTGCCACTCCAGCCAGCAAGCTTAGACTGCTGGTGTAGCGAGAAGAGGCAGCCACATGCTGTGCTGGAGCGCTGACACGTCTGGGGGTGGTTTCCCAGAAATGCTGCAGCCCCTTGCTGAAAGGTCACGAAAGCTGTAGCCAATATTTCGTTGTGTAGAACTTCCACATTTGTGCTCCTGTGGATGAGGGAAGAGTCTCACCCTGTAACTGCAAATAAAACTCGGCCACTGACAGCATCTGTCTCATTTATTTCTACTCATTCCTAAATTTCTGGCACCATCGCAATGATTTGGGGGTAAAAGAACAAAGTTATTGCTGGCTGTAATTAGAAACTAGCCCAAATCAGCAGGTGAACAGACAAGGCAGGGTGACCAACAGCTCGCTCGCTCTTGGGGTAAATATGCCCCCTTCACCGGCAGGAGTGAGAGGGAGACCTACAGGATAGACCCTGGAGCAGTTACAGAAGATGGATGAGTACAGCTCATCATCTAACCAGCTATTTAATGATGAAATGCACAGTATACCCGATCGTCAACTCATATTGTTTGGTGTTTAACTTTTTATCACCATCTTCAGTTTCAGCAGAAACTATCTCACACTCACACGGCCAGACGCCATAATACTGACCACATATTCTCAAGAGTCAAAGGCAAAAACCTGTATAGACAATTAAAAAAAAAAGAAAGTCCTAAGTCCAATCAGCAGGCCACAGTAGATCATGGGGTTACCATCAGATGAAAAACTCCTCCTCCTGAGGCGTGTGTCCGCAGGCCAGGGTCTGGCCCAGAGCTTCTGGCGTCTCTCGGCCAGGGAGAGTCAGGCTGGGAGGGTAGCCGGTGGGACCAGAGTGCATTCCCGTGTTCCTGGGCCCCGGGGAGCTCAGAGATGAGGCCTTGCCAGGCGGCAGATACACACGCAGCTCCCTGCCAAAGGTATCCAGGACACCACCCATAGGGGGCGCTACAGAACAGCCCGTGTCCACATCAGTCTCCTCAAGCAGGAGGCCCGGTGGGGCCGTGGGGCTGCTGCGCTGGGAGGAGTAACAGGAGCTGCTGGCTGGCGTGCTGCAGCAGCTGTCCCTCCCCGGGCCCCCCAAGGGGCGGCCGGGCCCCTGCTCCTTCAGCCGGGAGTCCGGGGAGGACGGGGAGTGGGGCAGGCCAGCGCTATGCTGTGGAGTCCTGAAGACCGGGGTAGAGTCGGCCGCGTGGAAATTCCCCTTCACCTGCAGGAGTAAGACAGAAGCCTCGGTTACAGAGAGGAAGAAAAGATGTCAGCCATCAAGTTTGAGGCTCGGGGCTTCCAGGAGTCAGTGGGCAGTTCGAGTAGCAGAGGGAGAGTCGGTACTACACAGCTCCACAAAGACACCGCAGAAGAAACACCCCCAGAAGGCCCACGTAGCCACACACGGCTGCCCTCACAGGGTGAGGTCACCCATCTCCCGCACACTTTCAAACAGGCCTACTCAAATACTTTCCATTTTCCATACTCCTCAGATTACTACATCAACAGACAGCAAGGATAACTTACTCAGCTATACTTAACAGGAATATTCACATGCCACTGCTCATGTTGGGGGAGCCCCCTACTGGACAGAGGTGGTACCCATAAAAAAAAAGTATAAATAGAAATCAGGATTATATTTTTTGTTTGTTTGTTTTTCCAAAGTATCATGTACCACCACATTCCACAATTACACACTAGGTGTCAGTTACTACGAGATTCCTCATGGGGCACGAGAAGCTCCCCATTATTACTGAGGCTGTGCCCATTTACTGGTCCTTATGGGGGCAAATCGGTTTACCACGCCTATAGACTCTATCCCTAAAAATGTCCAAATTCAAAACAAGGCTGCATATTTCTCTGAGGGACACACTCGTCAATAATACCCAGAGTTCTCTCTCATGGGAGTTTTATTTACACAAATGTTGAGGGCAGAATGAAACATGACTGCTTCAGAAAAATATCCAGTTAGATTATAGAGGAGGTGGCTCCAAGCAACTAGGAGGCAGGACTAACCAATCAGATGTCTTGGTGCCAGCTCCTCTAGTCGCTTGGACCCACCTCCTCTACCATCTGATTGGTTGTCTCTCTGAACCAATCAAGTTTCGTTCTGCCCTAAGAAAACTTGTGCAAGTAAAACTCGCAGAAGAGTTTTTGATCTAAGAAAAACAAGTGAGAAGAAATTCCCAATTCAACACAGAGGATCAAAAAGCAGAGACAGTCTAACGCTGCACCCTAGAATAAGATGCCGTACTTGGAAGAGGATCTTGTTGCCGTCAAGGTCCTCAGTCTGCCAGCGGGTGACGCTGATGGGGGTGCAGGGGTTGGGCAGCAGGGGGACGAGCTGGCCGATCTCGTCCACCAGGAACTGCAGCACGGCCGAATGGCAGAGCTCCGGCCGTGCGCCGGGCGCCAGCTGCTTGAGGGCCAGCTGGAGCTGGAGGCCTGGCCTCAGGCGCAGGGAGACCCAGCAGAAGCCGGGTTTGGGCTCCTCGGCCCGCCGCCGCAGGACCATCTCGTAGAAGCGCACGGCGTCCTCGAAGTCGGCGTGGCCGCAGTGGAGAGTCACGCGTAGCGCCTCGCTGCCGCAGTGCACTGGGCGCACCGCCCACACCGGCATGCCGGGGCCCAGGCTGTAGAAGTCACGGCTGGGAAGGAGGTAGGGGCGCGGGGCGGCGCCCTGGCTGTGGTGGTACCGCCACGGCGGCCGCTGCAGGAAGTCCAGGACCCTCAGGATGCGCTGTTCCCCGTGAGACTCGTGGAGGAAGAGGGTGACGGCCAGCGAGGGCCGGCCTGCTGCCGGGCCGGGGGCGTCGCGGAGGGGGCAGGCTCGCTCGGACACGTGGAAGAAGCGGGAGCTGGGACTCAGCCACCCAAGCAGCCTGTCCAGGGTGTGCTGGAGGAGCAGGGAGTCCCCAGGGTTGGCCAAGATGTGCATGGCCATAAGGGGGGGGTCCCCATCTGGTTCAGGCAGCATGTCACCTGGGCACAATGTGGGAGGGAGGGAGATCAGCCAGACCAAAGGGAAAAAGCAACCGGGAACCTTAGAATTAATACAAGTTCATTTAAATGAACATCTATAAAAGATGATGATTTTGTTGTTGTTTGTTTGAAATAAAAATGAGAAAACGATGATTGATGGTGGATGTTGATAAAAGGTAAGACACTTACTGCCGACTGAAGACATTTTACTGCAGTCAGACCTACGACACAAAAGAAGAACTGTAGAATTCCCTTTGTGAAAGCCAACAGTAACAGCCAAACATCAAAGAACCCAGAATAACGTTTTTGATGAAGTAAACGTCAGAGCAAAGCATCAAAATAATAATAAAATTGCCCCCCCAGGCCCCAGTTGCACTGAAGAAAGAACTACTATAGGCTGCGAGTTTCTCCCAATCCAAGGCAGGTTTCAATCACAAATCATCAGTACATGCAGAGTTACCAACTTTGGTCAGCTGGCTCGCCTGACACTTTCAATCCAAGACAAGTCTGCACACGCATTTATATGTATGTAAGAGTTTTATTACCCCGTAAATAGTCAGAAGGGTTTGCAAACTACCCAAACGCTTTCGATGTAGCTTATTTTAGGTTTATAGAGGGATAATACAGATTTGCCGTAAGATTTCTTGCATGAGCGTGAGTCACACCAGATGCGTGAGAGTGGGCAAACATGAGTATATGTATGTATTTTGGCAGCACATAATCCGTGAAAAAGCTATGGGTTTAAAAAGTGATTATTGGACAGCGCAACCAAAAATCACGTGGAAATAACTTCCGTTTCCTCACAGTCCGCACAGACTCTAATGGACACAAGTCATTCCGTGTGCGGACCTTATGGTGTCCGATGACGACGTGTTAATTATTTAACGAAAGGGGTACATAAAACTAAAAGCAGAAGACACCTCCGGCGCTCTTCCTTCACGATGTTTGGAAAATAATACGCAGTATTTTAGTAACGATTTCAGGGCGTCTGGGGCTGGGAAAAATGCGCCGATTAACAAAGTGACTATTAAATAAGCGGCGAATGACGCCGCAGTGTGTCCCCCAAGGCGCGGCTCACTGCTTACTGGTTGCCAGGACAACAGTCCCCCTTTCGAACGCCTCAAGTTTTTGGCAGCCAGCGCGCATAACTGGGTTACAAAGCGGGGGTTATATAGAAGAAAACGTATGCCAAGCGACGCCGAGATTAGGTGTTTTAATTTAAAGTGCATGCAAACATTTGGAAAATATAGCCAGGGTGGAAAAAGACGCTTTTACAGAGCGAAGGCGCTCGCTGCAGCCGCCTAGTGTCCTGCTCGCACGGTAACTCATCAATTTAGTTGTTTCAGAAACGGGGCGTAGTAGCCTTTTAATCAAACAAACGGGATGTAACGGGTTTAATCACAGGAAACAACTGAGATTCGACATTTTTTAGGATGGGCGGAGGTCACCGATTGATTCTTACACCACATTCAGATACCAGGTTAGGGTTGGGGGGGCCGGGTGAGATAACCCTGGATTGTAGATCTCATGCCATGTTTCAGCAATGACCAAGAGACGAATGGGGTACTTGTATTTATTAAATGTCCATAAGCTTAATTTCTCCCAAATCACTTTATAATAAACGTTTGTGATGTAGCAGAACTTATAAAAATATTCCGCACAAAACACAGACTCTACTTAAAGTTATTACCAACAATCTCCATACAAAGCAACAGGCGCCTGTTTTCTCGCTAAGGCTGTATTGAAAATTCATGAACACAAAAAGACAGACGGGACCGGGAAAATCAAAGGAAGTCCTGCCTGGGAACCACAAACATAACGCGGAGAGCTCATCGGCGAAGCAACTTACTCGGCACTTTCTGCTCCCGAATCGGCGTTATCATCCTCTGTCCCACTGCTTATTCGGCCAGCTCTGCGAAGCATCTTTCGAGCACATCCAGCAGGCTGTGTTTGCGCAGGCTCCCCCAGCCTTTACCGGCCACAGTGCATGGCTGCGTTTCCCCTGCCAGCTCTGGGCTGGGCTGATCGGCGGCTCCAAAGCTCCTTTTAACCAGCTCGCAGCCTGACGTCAGGCACCCAGTTGAAATTTACAGCTTTCCCCTTTCAGTCGCGTGAAAAACCAAACCAACACATCGTTATGGTACATGGATCTTACCCGACGGGAAGCACACCAGCATGGAGGGGGGAAAAAAACTTAACAATGGAACGCCTGCTTGCGAAGCCATATAACGTCTTTTCCCCACAAGAGCCGAATCCAGGTCTCCATTGTGCTGCAGAAATTGAGCTTTTGGCCCGCAAATTACCAGCAGTAGATGGCAGTCGTTTTACATTAGCACGGACAAAGGAGATTAGATGCAGCAGACGGGTTTCTTCATGCTTCCAGAGTTCAGATGGGGTTAATAGGTGGTTCGGGTACTGAGGCAGACTAGCACGATACGATTCGTCCGGACCATGGTGAAGTTACAGCATTAAAAATAAGCATGCAAAGCAAATTTGTACTGGACTGAGTTAAGAAAAAAACACAAATCCCATAGAGGCCAATATCAACCCCCCCCCCCCCACACACACACACACACACACACACACACACACGTGACATTCTCACTAATTAAGAACACGCCGGCATATCGAAAAAGCGGGTTTTAACCGAAACGCGAGACATGTATGGAACATGTCGTTTAAGCGTATTTTATGCATTCATAGCATTGCGAAGCATCACAGGCAGTAGAGCAAAGTGTTAACGCTGGACTCCCGTTGGCGAACAGACTGGAGCGACCGCCGGCCGCAGCCCTTACAGCTCCAGCGGCGGACGCTGGCCAACCAAAAAACTCAACCAAACGCCGGACATGAAGCATTAACCACCCTGGAGATATGGAAACCAGGCAAGCAGCGGACGCATATTGCGGGATTTGGAGCACAAGTTTTAGGGAAGGCGCAATGTAACGTGGAGCCACCGCGGATGGGGGCTCCGGAGCTCATCCCTGTCCTCTGCTGGCGTTTACCAATACATTAAGCTTTCATATGTCTAATTAAACAGTCTTTATAAAGTACTTACCGTGGGTTCCAGCGTAGACAGGCGCACAATAAAACAAAATCACGGTTAATTCATTTTATTTTCTATTTTCTACATTTAATAAGATGAAAACGAGGCCCTGTACAGTCCACTGCAGCAGTGAGTACAATAACTATGTTACAATTTGTACACATTAAAACGCGGTTCCTTCCTATCCGGTCCTTTCGAAAATGAGAACAATAAACCAAATGGAAACTGTACTCAAAAGAACCCAGTATCAAAAAGTATTTATACGTACCCTCGTTCTCTAGCCCACGTCCCCCCCCAAAGGAAAAACAATTTACAATTCGCCCCAAAAAGAAAAAGTGGACTTAGTCCGTTGGCTAGATCCTCCTGCCGTCATTCCCTGCAAACGAACAACGAAAACCGCGTCTACTCAGATTGACACGAAACATTTACATCAAGTCTAAAAATCGGGGAGAAAAGTCTAAATAGTATTTTTCGCTTTAAACAGAAACTCACCGTTTATTCAATTCTTAGTCCCCCTTCCCCGACCGACCCAAGGTAAAACAAGGAAAACGTTGTGCGATCAGATCTTGCACCAAAATGTATGGGGGGGGGGGGGGGGGGCCAACCCACAAAAAAGGGGGGAAGTGCGGCCGAAACTTGGCAATTTTAACCTGGAATTATGCAACAG
>JABFEA020000131.1:401673-414879 GCA_019775915.2 Cyphomyrus plagiostoma | reverse complement strand
GTGATGGGCTGGCCCCCCATCCAGGGTTGTTCCCTGCCTCGTGCCCGTTGCTTCCGGGATAGGCTCCGGACCCCCCATGACCCAGTAGGGTAAATGGTTTGGAAAATGGATGGATGGATGGATTATTGGGTATAATATATAATAATTCCCATTTTATGGCTAAAAACAGGTCTTTAGCAAAAAGTGGTGATATGTGTTTCTAAGATTTATGGGTTTCCTAGTATTTTTACCCCCACAGTGAGTGTCTTGGAGGAGGCCGTGTGCAAACAGCTATCCTCAAGCTAATCCTACAGAGCTCAATAGCTTGCTGGGCCATTGGTCCACAGAGGGACCTCTTAGACAATGACTGGACAAGGAACATGGAAAGTTTGTTTATACAGAGACCATGTGGATTCACAAAGGGCCTTGGGCTGAAAGTCAAATCAATAGGATATTCTGAACTTGACCCCTTATGGGTCAAGATAGCCCAGGCTACCATCTCCAGTCTGGAAAAACAAAGAGCTCTCCCATTAAAATGCAGACATATCCACATTGTCCTCACCAGTAACATTTTACAAGAAAAATCTGTGAAATCTGTGTAACTTACAAATGATATCTGACATACATTTTTATGACATGGCATACATGTCAGGAGGACAGGGAGGCAGTAGGAGGTGCAGCTTACAAATGTGAAGGGGACGTGTTGAACGATCCTTGGCGATCAACTTTTGGGGTCATAGTTGGTGTTTGTGGAGACACATGCCACAGCTCTCCTCTGTAAATATCACCCACCACCAACCCCTCTTCCCTCACCTTCAGCCCTGAACTCCTACAATCTTACTAGTGAGAGTCTGGGGTGTTGGAGGTTTTCACAATTCACTCTCATCCACATGAGTCCCCAGGGTCTCCCTGACACGGAGCCACAATGGACAGAACCGGTCAAGGCAAGTAGAAGCTTCCAGACTGAGGTCCCCTGAGAAGTCAGTAAGGAGGAAGATGATCAACATGAATTACTGTGTATAAGTAACCAGCTGTAAACATTTGTAACTGCTCTGGATTAACATGTCAGCTGAGTAATTAGGCACAGGATTTGGCACTGAGTGATGGAAGGCTGACTGATTCCTGTATGTAAACAGACCTGGTAGGATCCAGCATCTACTGGAATGCTAATATTGCTGCATTTTAATAGGAAAAGTCTTGCAGGTGTGCATGGCAGAGGGGTGGGACAAGACCTCTGCCAGGGGGTCCATTAGTACATCTGTGACATGGACATGTCTTTATCTATTCAGTCAAATTTCGCTGTAATGAAAACAGTGAACAGTGGTAGGATGATCAAGCAGGCTGGTTTCAAGAATCTTCATGTCTGGATGCAAGTGCGGCCTGCATTTAGTGGTTTACATTAGGTGGCCTGCGTTACATAGCCTGCATTATGCAGCCTGAATTATGTGACCTGCAATTTGCAGCCTGCATTACACGACCTGCATTAAGCAGCTTACATTAGGTGGCCTGCATTACACAGCCTGAATTACACTGCCTGCGTTATGTGGTCTGCATTACAGCCTGCATTGGGTGGCCTGCATTACATGGCCTGCATTAAGGAGCCTGCATTAGGTAGCCTGCATTACATACCATGCATTATGTGGCCTGTATTAGGTAATCAGCATCACACAGCCTGAAATAGACCACCTGCATTATGTGGCCTGTGTTACATAGCCTACATTACACAGCCTGCATTACGCGGCCTGCATTAGGCAGCCTGTATTAAGCGGCCTGCAATACTCAACCTGCATTAAGCAGCTTGCATTATGTGTCCTGTGTTATAGATCCAGCATTACACGGCCTGCTTTAGGTGGTGTATTATGCGGCTTGCATTAGGCAGCTTGCATTACATGGCCTGCATTACGCATCTTACATTAGGTGGCCTGCATTACACAGCCTGAATTACACGGCCTGCATTATGCAATCTGCATTATGCGGCCTGCATTAAGTGCTTGCATTATGTGGCCTGTGTTACAGAGCCAACATTACATAGCCTGCATTAGGTGGCCTGTATTATGGGCCTGCATTACGCAGCCTGTATTACACGGCCTCTTTTATGTGGCCTGCATTAGGCAACCTGCATTACATGGCCTTCATTAGACGGCCTGTATTAGGCGTGTGCTCTGTACGCTCTCGCTCCTATCAATTACTTAATGTGTTTTACGTTGCCTTTACATTACAGTGTAGCATTACCATGGTTAACCTCTTTGTGGATTATCGTGTAATTTAAGGAAAATCCCAGTCCCACTGTGGCCCCCGTCCTTACGGACAGCACCGATATGACTTCTCAGAATTAATAGCTGCCAAATATAAACACGGCGGTCAGCGTTCGATCATCCTGCTGCCCAGGGGTTTTATTGCAGGTTTGAACATAAATATCCTCCCTAATGCATTTTGTGGTCAGTCCAGTGCTCTGCGAGATCCAGGGGCTAATGCGCCAGGCCCGGGATGCTCCGGCCAGCATGACTCAACGGGCCACTGTGGCATGCAGAGCCGCAATAGAGGCCAGTGTATCAGTGTCAGCACCCTGGTAACTGTGTCGGGTACCTCCTGTTAGGGCTCTCTGGCGCCCCTCTGGTGGTCAGGGATGGCTGGTGTGCTGGCGCTGGGGGAGCCGACTCTGAGAGTCGACCCGGAACAGAAGGCCATTCCATCCATCTGTGGCCTCCTCTCCCAATTAACCCCCACCAGCCCTGATGGGCTGCCCCCGCTGACACCGCCTGCATCGTTGGCCCGCCTTTAACGAGCTACCAATTAAAACAAATTAGGGAGAGGGCACTTCAGTGCCATCACCTCCGAACGGGGAGCCCACTGCAAATGGTCACCAGTTTTGGGGGGGGGGGTGGTCTCTCCATAATGAGGGTACCCCCCCTTGAATAAGGTACTGACCGGCATACTAAAGAGGGACCTTTTAAAAAAGCTCATACATTCAGCTTTTTTTTTATATAACTCCAATGTTCTCAGCATCAGATGCAGCTAACATGCTGTTTTATCTATTTACCAGAGGCTGAAGCCACTCTGCACAGGCTTGAAATCACCCCCCACCACAGGAAGCTGTGAAGGAGGTGAGCAAACAGTTCAGTTGACAAAGATCAGGTCATCAAAAGGTATTGGACCCATTCAATCTCAGCTGTCTCTGCCGGTACCATGTAACCGGGCCCTATCCTGGCCGCATCAGCCTCCCACTGGTCTAGGTGGGTAATGGGTACAAATGAATGGTTCCGGTTGGACATTCCGGCAGGTTAATCTGCACCATTTCCAGCTGAATGAGATTCCATGATTCACACTTTCTTTACCTTCCATTTACAGTGACTGTCAGACTTTAGTCCCAGAGAAACTGGTGAGCTGACTGCTTCTCCTCCGCCTGGTGTCTGCGTGGGTGTTTGTGCCTGAACCCCCCCTGCACACCTGGTCACTCTCGGAAACCTGGGCCGGCTGTACCCCCCCCCCCAGCTTTGTCTCAATGTTTATTCATTTGTTTACCCGGAGCCCCCAAATCCGCGCCCTTGTTCCAGTCTCCAGTGGCGTGGTACCGCGCGGCAATTTATGCATGGCAGCAAAAATTAATTAGGCATCAATTAGCACATGCTAATCTGTATGCATTAGCTGCTGGCCGCCATGTCGCTCGCAGGCCGGAGCGGGGCAGCCGCGCAGCAAGACGGCTCTCTCTCTCTCCACCAGCGGTTACCGCTCTCTCCAAGAAATAACAAAGCGAATTAAAATACTTGCAAAGGAAAGAAAGGCCAGAAAGTAAATAAGCGATACAAACAGACTAACGGGAATGGGGGGGGGGGGTGTAGACACAGAGGGGTCAATCAATCTGAGGGTGTTTTGTTATTTTTACCGCTGCTTTAGTGGGGGCGCGGGGAGGAAGCCTGGGGGGGCGTGCAGGATTCTGAGAGATAGAAGCGCAGCCAAACGCAGCGCAGTCTTCGGTGGGGGGGGCTTGCCCCGGAGGCGGGTTCAGCGAGAGCGGGAGCGGATGCGCACCGTCCTATCGGAACGCAGCCTCTCCTGCGCCCCCCCCCCCAACGAGCCGGTGAATCATCTCTGGCTCGCTGCGCCGTTTGCCGTGCACTGACCAGAGGCCCAGAGCTAGCAAGGTCGCTGACGGGCAGCGCGGCACCAACGGCCCAGTCTGGGAGTTCGGTTTCCCAAGTATGTCGGGGGCTTTTCCCAATATTTACCTTCCTTTCTGTTTGTTTTGTTCCCCAGGCCACCTGATGCCAGGGAGGGGAAGCAACGTGAATACCCCCCCGAACTCTGTCACCCTGTCCTTCAGCTACGCTAAGATTCCTCTGTGTGCACCCCAGACCCTCAGCTCCTCGGTGCCATATCTCACTTTGGCATGTGCCCCCGATGCTGGGAGATCGGTCACTAACATCTGCGACCGGCTATTTGCACATCGCATCCGATGCGTTCTGATCGTTTGCTTGGTTTTAGTGTATTTAAAAAAAAATTTGCTGCAGTATTGATCAGGTAGAGCGGAGCGCCCTGCCGTGAGCCACGTAAACCCGCCATGAACCCGGGCCGCGCTCAGACAGTGCGATCAATAGTTCACTGAAGGGCCGGTTGGAGCTAGGAGTGCTATTGGCTAATTGGAATCACCTGACCCGCCCCATCAGCCAACCATGGGCAACGGCTGGCAAACAAAAACCCATCAGAAGAGAATAATTCTATATATTATTATATATTATACAGGAAACACAAATCACTACTCTCTGGGTAAGTGCACCTAGACTGGATATAGATGTATATATAGATATAGTTGTATATTCCAACTGAATTTAAATACATAAATATATATGCATGCATTCCTCTATCCATCTGTCAGTTTGTAGGTTTTCAGTATGAGGGTCACAGCTGCATGTAAACACAGGCGGCTGTTTAGTCCTCACTGGTCTTATTATATGCGGCACGATAAGCGATAACCCACCTGAGTCAGGTAATTGCTAAGATTACACTGTAATTATGGCTGTAATTACTTGCATATAATTATTTCAATATTTAATATTTATGAGGGTGCTGGATGTGCTCAGAGTTAATATCTTGATGATACTTTTGTGTTCTGTGTCATTTTTTTTTTTTTTGGTTTGCCGGTCCTCCTTCTGGACCCAGCTCCACGTGAGGCTGCGTACGAAAGTGCGTCGACGGCGAAGAGGGCGTCGGTCCCGTATCGGCCGCTCCCGTGGCGTGTTTACGCACAGCTCCATGTTTATTCCTCTCTGCTCCCGCGGTACCAGCCTGGGTTTAATTACTGTGGCCCGGCTGCCATACCTGGATTTATTTCCTACACGTGTCTTATTACAGATGGCGGCCTGCGTCCCACTCATGGCTGACACACAATAAAATGCATGTCAGGCACATTAACCATGCCGCGGCGGATAACCCCCCCATTTACATTCAAAGAGGCTTTCAACAGAGCCCAGACAGTGGGCTTCTTAATCAGCTGCCCCAGCCCGGCGTGCCCCCGTTTAGGAGCCGGCCGTCTTGAAAAGAAGCTTTAAATTGGAAATTATTACACATTACAGCCTCGACGCGGGGCAGGATCGAAGGCGATCGATATCTTGCCGGGTATGATAAATCAGCACCCCCCGCCCCCAACACACACACACACACGTCTCACCCCCACCACGTTCACTCCGCAGCGACTGTTTGCAGAACATATTTAAATTTTCTTGTAACAAATTAATTCCAGCATTTTCTCTTGATTGAATTAGGACAAGTGCCGGGGCTGTCAGAGGCCCTCGCCGGCTCTGGGGAGACAAATTGCGCGGCCGAGGAACGGCAGCACACGGCAGTGTTGAGTCCCTGATAATCCGCCCACTAATTCTCCATTACAGCGAAATGAAGCCATAAATCTTCCTGACAGCTGATCGATGTAAACATTGTTTCCGCCGTGATTGCTGGCGCTCCCAGTGGAGGCACTGTCCGCTCGCAATTCGCTGAAATTACTCCGCGCGCGCGGGGCCCCCCTGGAAGCCGCCCCCTGCGCCTCGGAACCAAAGTCACTCCTGTCGAAAAAGTAACCATCTCATTTTCGCTCTCGGGCCCACATGCCGAATGGCAAATGCTCCTCCGCAAAAAAGACGACGCGGGTGTCGGCCCGTTAGCTGCCGGCTGCGCTGGCTGTCCGCCCGGCAGCGTGTGAGGATCCGCACGGGTCTGCAGAGGGGGGATGCAGGAAACCCGAACCTGTGTGCCGTCAAACTGCGCTTTCACTGTAGCCGTGGCAACGTGACGCGGCCTGGCTGCATTGTCACGGTCTGAAGGCCAAGCAGTGGCAGCCCAGATAAAATTACTCGGCCCTTTATCGAGTTGCACTAATGTTCTGCGAGGCTGGAATCAAAGTGCCCTCCGGCTCTCGCTGTGGCTGCTCTCCCAGTGCACTTAATTCAACAACAGATACTTTAAGTAGTCCTGCGGCTGGCTCAGGCTCGCTTCCGCCCCCCGCAGGCCGTTGCGACCCCCACCCTGCTCTTCTATTTGTTGACCTGCTTCCGGCCTGAAATATCATGTTTTCTGTTGTGTGTATTTTACTTTCTGTGTTTTATTGTTTCTGTGTTCATTTAATGGAATTCACAGAGTTTTTTTTAGGTATTAACATGTTTCATTGATCTGGACCCGTCCGACATAATGCTAATCGGTTGGCGTCGCCTTCCACAAACCACAGCTGGGAGTTTCTCATAAAAAAGCGACACTGAGTGTGTGAATTTGGCCCCAGTTTTTTTCCAGGATGGCAAGGCAGAGGCATTCTGCTGTCAAGCTGTGTCTTTTTCCAGCCCGCTAACAGCCTGATAATCTTCAGCGCTGTTAGTGAACCACACACATGTGTAATTATGGGAGGCGGCGCCCTGGATACACGTGGAGGCGAGGAGGCGGGGCTTCCCAGCCACACGGAGGGCTGCCGGTCGAAGAGCCTGTCCGGCAGACGCACAGCGACACGTCCAGGCGTTTACGTCCCCCTGGAGTCACGTTCCCTTGGCTGGAGAAGAAGGGTCTCTTTGTGCCCTGCGTGCAGGTGGGGAAACGGGGAAAAAGAAAGCAAGACGTAAACCGCGGAAAGTTCTCCCGAGTTCCTGTTGAACGCCTGCCCTAGCCATCCATCTGCTCTGCCCAGGTTTTAATCTCCCCCTGACATACTTCTGGGTGTTTTCTTAAGCACACTGCCCCCTAGCTGCTGGGACAGGAAGCGGAATGCTGGGACCCGGGAGGCACTCGCGCTAGTCAGGGGCCTGCAGTCTCACATCCCTTCAGCATTATAAACTGAATAAAAATACGGCAGTAAAAGCCGGCAAACTTATCCCAGGTACACTTCAGTGTACTCTTCCCAGTTTTAATAGGCTTCCGCCGCTCTGCTCTCCTCCACGGAGGCAGTCGTTTTTCCCTGTCCCTGCCACCTTTGGGCTGGGCCATCCCAGACCCCCAATGCTATTACCGTGGAAACGTGTTTATGAGAAACGTCTGAGGAGCACCTGGGAGATCGGAGATGCCTGAAAGACAACAGGAAACAGCCAGCGGCGGGGGGAGAGGGGTGGTCTCCAGTGCTTCTGAATGGTTACCACAACTCCAATGCCCCCCCCCCGGCAGTGTCACTCACATTATGACTTCATCACCAGGAGGAGAGGAAACGCATCGGAGGGGGCAGAGGAAAAAACAGCTTGCAGCCATTTGTCAACGTCTTTCTCGAATTACGGTCCGACCAATCACCGGGCAGAATCAATAGGGAATCATTTGGGAGGTGGACAGCAATGCTGGAGGTGGTCACTGAATGATTGAAGGATAACTAATCGATACAGAGGGATGGATTTTGTCATTTTGAAAACCGTGGTCTAGCTCACTCTGTCCCAGAAAAGATATATCGGTCGATCAGAAACTGCACCCCGTTTGCCGCAAGACCTGCCTCAGGGGTGACCCCCTGTCGTCTGTGTCCTCACCATTGGAGGGCAGATAAGCGTGTAAGACGATGCAAAGATGGCCAGCAGAGAGAAAAAGAACAAATAAGGACCGTAAATAAAGCTGGAACATAATTGAGTGTTGAGCCATCCTGTTTATCGACAGGCGTGCCGTCTTAAAGCGCACTGGACCGATTATCAGGAGCGATTATGAGGTGACTGGCATCACCGCAGACTGTCAGCCATCGTTTCAGTGATGGTCTGCACCGCCGCACTCGCTGAGAGTGACACGGGCAGGAGCGTTCAGGAAGAGCTGTGTCAAAACGGCGTTCGCTTTGGACGTAAAACATAAACATTTATAATCATCGTTTTTGCCAGTCGAGCCTCGTCGCCCAGAATCGAAGGGTTCTTAAGTAATGATATACAGCTTAAACAGATGACGATAAATCAATAGACATGCTCTTCAGCCATAAGATGTTTAGACGCCAGCATCTGGAACGCTCCGGGACACTTTGAACGGCAGGGGAGGCTGCGGATAATACCTCTTAAAGGGACTGTCTCCAGGACATGGGGTTGGGTCAGTTTTGACTGACCAGCTTCAGTAGGATGAGCAGATATGAGCAGGGGACTGTCTGTGACATGCCAGTGAGCGAGAGATATGGGCCGAGACCAGCCTGATCCGGTAAGCAACGGGAGAGGAGGGTCAAAGGTCGCCTGGCAGAGAAGTGTGGCAAAGACGGAGGATTTAAAATCACCAAAGCAGAGAGTTTCAGTTGAGAGATAAATGCATGATATTATTCCCGCGTCCGTTTTGCTTTTTTATCTGCTTCTTTCATTTATTTATTTATCCTGCTTATTTTTCGAGGGGGAGAGGTGACATATCCCTGGGTGTGTTTTAAAATCTAACGATTTAAAGTGTAACATTTCCAGACTCAAAGGTCACTGCTCCGTTTCTATCTTCCTGGAATCGATCGTTTCTAAAGACCTCAAACAGAGAGAGAAGGCGGTGGGTGGAGGGGGGGGCAGCTGTTGGGGACGCGGGCAGAGGAGCGCTCAGCGTTTTTATCCGAGCCGCGCCGGCTTGACCCCTCGGAGAAGGAGAGGCCCGACAACAGCAGCGCTTGGCAACTGAAACTGCGCACGGCCCCTTATTAAGTGCAGAACCGGCGTGGAATAACAGCCGGGAGATCAATACAAATCTGACTTGTTTTCGGCTTATTAAGTCGCGAATAAAGCAGCCGCGTTTGCGGTGGTTTGCAGCGTCCCACCCGCACCGGGTTGGCAAAACAGGGCTATTAAAAAGCCCCAGAGGGCAGGCCGGCCAGCCTAGGAAGTTCTGGTCTTGCTGGTCATTGAAGGACCGGTCTAGACGCCAAAATGGGTCACTTTCCTGAGCAGAGAGATTTATATGGCGCCGATTTCATGAATGAGGGGGGTGAGCCTTACAGACTGAAGAGGACCCGGGGGCCCGAGGCCCAGGGCCGCAGAGGAGGGGGGGGTTAGAGCCCGCTATGCCAGGGCAGCCTCAGCCCACCTCAGTGGGCTGTGTAGCGATCGGCTTCCCGGCCTGCTGGTGGACAGGCAGCCTGGCTCTCGCCTCCGTAGCCCCACGGGGGGTCAGCCTTGTAAGGAACATAAAAGGCCAATTTAATTTGCGCGTCCACAGCTACAAAGTATTTTAATTCAGACAGCTGTGACTGAGGAGTTAATATTTTACTTGTCAGAAGTGGGGCTGAGGCCAGCAAATCACTGTAACTCTCATTAAGAGCTTCTCCCGAAGCAGGCCTTAATTCAAAATAATGAAAGTAAAGACTGAACGGGATTCTAATGGCTTTTGAGACCTATCTTTTAATATTCCCGTCTTGATGGATTAGGGCAACGGGAAATTCATCTTGGATCATAGAGTCTAATTTAATAAGGGATCATTGCAGGAGTATTGCATTTTATAATAATGTCATTTAAAGTGTCGTCTTCCATTTTTACTGTCCTGTATGTATGCTTATATAATGGTGCCTGAGGGACTAGCGTTTTATACTGGGAAACACACTCCTGTCTCATTCTTTCCCGTCTGACCACAGTTTGGCGAGTTTGGAGTCTGTGGGAAATGCTCCCTTCCCCACTCATCTCATTAAAACTTTGATAATGGAATCAGCCTCTTGTTTCTTCTTAATATACACGCCGGGCATCGTTTTCACCAATTACCACAAGTTAATGGGAGCAATGGGAGCGAGTTGATGACGGTGGGTGCTCCGTCCGTCTGGAAACATCACGGGCAGTTTATAGGGCGTCGGGCCGGAGGATTAGGTGGCGGGGTGGGGGGGAGCTGGTGCTGATGGATTGGCCTCCCTTGGTGCCAGGGGGCCCACGGGGACACACCAAGGGGCCCCGCAGGGACACACCAAGGGGCCCTCGTCTGTGTGTTTCTCCATTAAAAAACGTGTTGTTAAAAAACGTGTTGTGGCACTTCTGGAAGAAACAATGAAGAAAAGCATAAGATAGAAAAGCATGTTCATAAACAAACAAGGCCTAATGAAAAGCTTTGATGTTAGAGGAGGCCTTGGGACGTGCTTATAAGACCCGGCCCGACCCGACCCGATTCGGCACAGCTGGGGGGTCCAGTGCATGGAAATTCTCAGCCCCGTGCTTTTTTTTCGTAAGCCTCCACTCGTTCCCCCGCCTTCATAATTGGGGAGTCACATAAAAGCCGACTGCAGCCGCAAACACGACCCCCAGGAAAATCGGTGGGGGGGGGGGAGCCACAGCGGTTAGCAGGCGTCTCTGCCACGCAGTGGGGGTCTGGTTTACATCTCGGGAGGAAGGCTGGGCGACCCGGCGTTAAGGTTATGATAAAACCAGATACGTAGGAAGCGATCGCCAGCAAGGAGTGACGACAGTGTCAAGTGCCTCAGAAAAAATGTACAAGAAAAGGTTTGTATATAGACAGCAAATCATGCCTGGATATAACCCGCAGTTTAAAACTTTAATCAAACGCAGGGAGTTTGTGCAGGAAACATGAAGCTGACTTTGATGTGCTGAAGTTAGAGTTGACTTTTGATTTTTATGACTGGAGGTATAAATTTACCATGTTACTGAGGTGAAAATTAAACAAATGTCCCATAGACACAGATTTCCTTTGATGCGATCCAGCGGCTGGTCTTCACTGTGCAGCAGATTCGGTGCCCGTGGCCCCGTGGCCCTTGTGTACCCCCCCCAGAATCTGCACCCTGTCCCCCACAGCCACTTTGAGACCAGGGTGCCATGTGGGATCTCCTAAAAGCTCCCCCGTGCTCATTAAGATAGTGACACGGGTCATTGAGACTTTCTTCAAAATAACAAAGTGCAGCCACTCTGGCTCTCTCCTGTCTTCGTCGCAACCCCCCACCCTCGCAAACCCCCCTTCGTCGCAAAGCCCCACACCCTCTTCCTTCCACTACTCTTATCGGCGCCCTCGCTGTTCGTGACCCCCCCAGCACTCAGGACACACCTTGTAAATGGAAGGCCAGCCTATCGTGCACAGCACTGCTCTCATAAACGGGGGGCCATAAAGGGGGGTTAAGTTAGGATGATTCAAGGGCCCCTGACTACCAGGGGCCCTAAAAAAATTGGAGTTTATTTGGGTTGGTCTGAGTTGGGGGCCCAAAATGGCATGCTGTCAAGGGTCCAAAATCTCTAGCAGTGCCCCTGGCCACTTTGCCGAACGGCCCGGTGTGGGATTTTGTAATTTCCATCTGCCTTTTCGATGGATGCCGATTTGGTTTCTCTTGATTATATTCATGCAGCTCATTTGTTAGATGAAGGGCCTAGTGAACAGGCTCAAAGGCACGACACGATTTGCCCCGGTACATTTTCTGGGCTTTTCAAGGTTTCTATTTTCGAAATCATTTGCATCCGTCACTTAAAAAATCTATAAACAGTTATCCAGTCAGGACCTGACAGCTTTGCCAGTCGCACATAGTGCCACCTAGTGGTGTGGTGGTAAATGCATTTCTAATATATAACTTTGCTGGTTTAATACAGCCAATAGAGAGTCAGCTTCTGTAATTAACTAAAGTGTGGGAATGACGCCCCCTGCCCTGAGGATTGGGACCGAGCACTTACAGAGGCCTGGTGCACACCCTGTAAACTCATTGTAGATTTCAGTGGGTTGTGCGTCTTCATTGGGTAACTATTCAAATTAGGCAATATTATTGTGAGCGAGAGCATGAGGGAGCTAGTGTGAGATTGTGGCGGACAGACCGAGGCAGACAGAGAGCTAAGTTGCGAGATCTATTTTTGCATCCATTTGAGGATGAGATAGCGTCCCTCTCTCACACACTCAGCCGTCGCCGCGGCCTGATGGAAGCTAAAGCAGGGCTATTTAATTAGGCGTAGCCAGATTGTTGAGCCAACACTGTAATCCAATAGAGTGGAGGAGGTCTTCTTAAGTCTCCTCGAAGCTCCATTTGCCTCCGACTTGGCCGTAATGCGTTTTTTTTTTAACTTGTAATGTTGATCCACATTACATTACATTATATTAGGGCACATGCCACTGGCCCCAGTGGCTGCCTGCTTGTGGAGCCAGTCAGCTAAGCCTGAACTCTCCCAGCTCGATTAGTACCATTCCAGTTTGTTTTGAACACTCCCAGTTCAGTCTGAACATTCCCAGCAGGCTCCCTTATACACTGTCATAGCACGCCAGTGGGTTCTATCTTTCACAGATTAATGGAACATTAGAACCCACACGTGACCCACCAGATTAGCATACCAATGCACCTGTTGATACAGTTTTTTGCGGCAGGAAGTGGGTCAATAAATACATCCATATAAAATGCCAGGGACACAAGGCCTTCCTGCATCCTGCCCCTGTGCTCTAAAATATGAGCCAGCTTCAGCCAAGCTGTCTCCATCCACCCCACCCCACCCCAGCCGGCTTTCCCACCGTCCCCTTGAACATGTCGCTTTGCTCACGAGACTTTCCCCCGTTTGGCAAATCGGCAGCCAGTGACAAGCTGCTGACCTCAAAGGCTAAAAAACAGCTTCTCTTAATAACTTTGCTTGAAATCGAGTCTTTCGATGATGCTCAAAGCCAGATTTCATGATGCGCGGCCAGTTTGGGGTGAAACCTCTTCCAGTTGGATCATTTATTTATGCTAGTGCAGACCCGAAAACCAACAGCTTTTTAAACGTCGATTTGCCAGAACGGCTATAACGTCCCTACTGTACCTTATCAGGGTAATGGGGGGGGGGGGGGGGGGGGGGGGGGGGGGGGGGGGGCGCGGCGGGGGGGGGGGGGGGGGGGGGGGGGGGGGGGGGG
>JABFEA020000131.1:383804-399229 GCA_019775915.2 Cyphomyrus plagiostoma | reverse complement strand
ATATACACACGGCTATCTTAAAAATGGTGTCTTTTCTGGGTCAAGGTTTACCATTCAAACCAACAGCCTACTGGCGCAGGAGAACATCTTATGGAAATCTTGTGGACTGATACCATTAAACTATCTCAGATGAGGGCAATGACACCCCAAGTATGAATAATCCTCCCCAGCCAACTGTCAGAACAGCCCCCCACCTCCCTGTCCTGTGCCTGGGTCTTTCATGACAACAGATGTATTCATAGATTTGTGGTCTCCGCTAATAGAATTTCAGCAATCGATAATTCCGCACTGTTAGGACCTGAATATAAGCCGTCATGAGGTATAATCGCTGTACACTCTGTTTAATGGTCCGGCTGTTACTGGAGCCCAGTAACTCTTTTTGTATTGAAATGCAGGGCTGTGTCAATGGCAGGAACAGTAGCTGCAGCTCTGTACAGGTTCTGGATCCTGCAAAGGGCTAACTCTGGTGAAAAGGTGCTTGGAAAATATTTTGAAAGTAAAATAATGGACAATGGGACAGTTGTTAAGGGTTTTCCTAATAGAGATTATGATGTATCCACATGATCCTAACCAGCCGGCTTGGAAGATGGATGGACACTGACCTGCTGTATGTGTGGCCTTCTCTACAAAAATAGCGAGGGTTATTTTCTAAATAATATACTTTTTAAAATCCGATTTTTCCCAAATAGTAAATAAAGATGTCCCAGTACGAAAGCTCTGAAAAATGTGTTTTTAACAGTGTATGGAGGACTTTCCTATGGGCGTTTGCAGTTATGCGATGATGAATCTTATTGCAGGTGCAGCGATTTACAGCAACGAGAATGACAATGGCGTCATTTTGACAAAGCCAGTGTGAAACAATGTAAAACATCCACTGGCAACATACAGTAACTGAGGCCTTCCAACTATGACATATGGTCCCTCACCTGAATTTATGCACGTAGCCTACTGCATTGTACTTAGTAAGTTTTACTTTAAATTGAACCATAACTGAAGAAAGTTATGTTTCTTTCCAAGTAGACCTAATACACTTTCTTGAAATACTGCAAAGGAGTGCAGCAGGTTTTCGTTTACAAAAAAATAAAAATCATTGTAATTTGGAACGTCTTAAATTTTGCACGAGGCAAAGAAAGGTAAAATGTTCCGTGCCAGTTGAGAAATTATGCTTATTCATTAAAACTTACTCTTTTGGCCTGCCTGCTTTCCATGCACGCGAACACGCCATCGTCAATGAACGAACAATGAAGTTATGATTCGTACTGAAGACGTACCCCTGAAGTACCTCGACGGCTTAAGCTTAAATCGATTAGACTGCACATACTTTTAAGGTACTAAGCGCTCGGCGCATTAGCTTCAGCTAAACGTAAATAGTAAGCAAAGTCTTTGAGGGTATATATGATTCATACAGTATACGTGCAACGTCAATCAGCTCCCAACATTAGCTTTAAATATAAATGTTTGTTTTTACGCTATAATGGCGTTAGCTAAGGCCAGGAGATAAGAGTTAATTAAAAGGATTTGCTTTCTAATTTTTAAGGGGATCATAAATGCCCCAACATCGATAGAAAACTGTTCAAATAGACCCACTTCAATAGAATTCATAACATGGTCATTATTTATTATTATTATTGCTGTTGTTGCAATGAGTTTCTGAATGTTGTGTATGATCATTCTAAAATGTATCACTTGTAATGATACTGTCACCAGTATCATTAGTGTTTTTTTTTTTGTATTTTGTATAGAATTTTTTGTAATATTAGTTTACCTTTAAAATACTAGTTTTGTCAGAATTGTGTATATTTTATTAAATCGGAATCCGAACAAATACTGTTTTATTGTAAAAATAACCATTTAACTTCAATAAATTATAATCTTATTTCAAAATTGCACTTTTTTACACAAATTATGAACAACAAACAACAAATTAAGAAATAACGCTCCTATTATAAAAATGTAGTTGATTTATTGTATAAACCGAGAATATTGTTTTAGATGAATCCACGTTTTACATTAACAGATGATGAAATAATATGTAAACATATGGAAAAATGATTATGAAGATATTTTCAAGAAATCTGCGCCCAACTTCCGCAGAGGTCAGTTTACTTTCACTTATAAAAGCATCAACATCACAACAGGTAGAATGCACGTGATTTATACACGGAGAGAAATTAAAATCGAAAAATGTCCCTACTAAGTTTTAAGCCACAAATTAACCAAAATATTCGTTTCTGTTTCTTGTATTAACATATATTACATGTGTCCGTACCGTATAATAATAATAATAATGATAATAATAATAATATTAATAATAATAATAATAATAATAATAATAATAGTAATAATAATAATAATATCTTATTTCAAAGTTTAAAAAAAAAATACATTTTTGATATGTGGACTTAATTGGGTGTTGTCAACTGGAAATAAGGACCCTACCTGAACATGAACCCGATAAATTAGGTGAATTTACCATATAGTCAATAATAATTAAAATCTGTGGATGTCATTCTAGTTTTCCCGACATAACCCCGGATGCCCAGCACTAAACTCCAGACCCCTAATTCTCAAGTGGCTACTTGTTCAATTTATACTGCCGAATGACAGCTGTCCACAAAAAAGGGAGGGTATGGAATTTAACTGACTTAATTTACGTCATCCGTGAAGAAAGAAATTCATGCAAACACCTTTAGAGGTTTCAGAGAATATTACCTCCTATATTGTGTCTATTTTCAACAAATATCCATAGTTTCCTCATTCGAGGAAACTGTGGCACAGAGTCCGAATAAAATGAGGCCAGCCTCCGTTTTTTAAATCAAATAATAACTGCGCAGAATAGTTCGCTTTGTCACACAAAAAGCGGAACATCCCAGCTGCGTCATCCCAAACTCGCGGTATAATCTTGTTCATAAAGACTTCCCTTCTCCTCCGTAGATGTTTATCCTCCGTCCCGCTTCTTTCACACGTTGGATCATGAATTTATTTGAATACATCAATTCCCTTCCACTTGCTCGGGATCCATCATTAATTTCGAACAGTTAGTTGTCTTTTTATAAATAGTCTATCTTTATAGTTTTCTTATACATCTTTGTCCTTCATTTTAAAAAGCAGAAATAGGGTCCTTCCTTTTCTTTGTACGCCTTCTGTTTTGTTTGTCAGGTCCTGAATCTCAGTCAATGTTGAAGACATTTTTAAAACGCGTCCCCTCATGTCACAGTCCCAAGGCTGCGGCGTGC
Source organism: Cyphomyrus plagiostoma (assembly GCA_019775915.2). Classification (NCBI taxonomy): domain Eukaryota; kingdom Metazoa; phylum Chordata; class Actinopteri; order Osteoglossiformes; family Mormyridae; genus Cyphomyrus; species Cyphomyrus plagiostoma. The sequence goes on along the minus strand of JABFEA020000131.1, from coordinate 395,993 downwards.
TTTTTGGCTTTGAGTCTGAGGTCTGCGATGCTTGAGTTTTTGTTGGTGTTTTTTGCGGCCGCGGCAGCGGCCACAACCGAAGCTGCGGAGGCAGATTCCGCCGCGAGCGTAGCCAAAGGCAACCCAAATGGCGGAGTAGGGAACATCATGTAAGGTGCGTGCGCTGCCAGGTGAGAGTGCAGGTGATGGTGCGCGTGGGCCACGGCGCTGTCCAACTGCAGTTGCGCCTGGACCTGAAAGGAGAAGGGCGGCACGTTGCAATGACTATCCTACAGACGTACGGATGGGGAGAGAGGGGAGAAAAACATTAACTTTGAATGGCTGCCTCTAGTGTGTTTTTAATGCAGCACTTAAGGTATCCATGAAGTCACAGAGAGTAACATGCAACCGGGCTATATTAATGGTAAGTACGGGCCTCTCCACGCATGGGCGAATAATGTAGAAAGACAGGTTTTATGTAATCATTTGCGTGGTAAGACACGCACACAAACACGCACAGAATCACACACACAAATATATGGGCTTCTATATTTTTTCTTTACTCATTGACAGGTTATACATGTGTCGATGGAGGATTAATAGAGTGGTCAGATAATTAACTGTTGTAGAGAATATTCGCCCCCACCCCCCTAAGTGCTGTGCTGCAGATGGCCAATGAAAGGGTATCTGTGAATTGCCACCACTTTGGGACCCTGGAGCAGCATCGCTCCAGTCGGCCGAGGCCCGCGCCAAAGCAACTGTGGCGGGATCGTTTCTGTCAGAGGCCGCGACGCTTCAAAGAGACTCGCCTGTTGGAATGGCATCCGCAGCGCTCCCACGTTGACATATGGCGCTACGCGACAGGCTTCAAACTGACTCGCCGCGCCGATGAGTACCCCTGAATAAAGAAGAGGTTCGTGTTCAAAATATGCTTGTAAAGGCTACTGTAAACATGGCAGCTGTGTGTCGGTATCGGAAGTCGTAACCTTGACAAACTCACGGGTATTTAACATTTCTATATAACTTTTCATTTTTGACATTTTTAAACTTGTAATTATACGCGTAGTTAGAAAATGACGGTTTCAAAATGCCTTGCAGCAAACTTCTCCAGAAAACGTATTATTATTATTATTATTATTATTATTATTATTATTATTATTTAGCTGGTTGACAAAATAAAAACACGCACCTTTGTGTAATTGATTCTCCTGCTTTCTGCATTTGGCCCGCCGGTTTTGAAACCAAACCTACAGGGAAAAAAATTAATTTGTGACAGAGACTGGCAGCTGCTTGTGAGGGCATGTGTAATTCCTCTCAAAATGACAAGGACAGAAACAAAAAAACAGTATCCCATTAGACCTCTGAAATATTAACGGAGCGTAACCTCTGATTTCAATTAACAATTTTACAACACGGAAACAAAATTAGCGGGCGTCAAAATCAGTGGAAAGTGAGACCACGAAACAAAATCAGTAAATGAATATATAACGACCAAGAAAGAAAACACGCTTGATCGAAATTTGCAGACTAAATTGTAGCATAATAAATTACCGGCCCAGCACAGGTTTCATCTTTCTATAGATTACCGTCCCAGAAGAACAAAATTGACTCTCTGATATCGAATACCAGCATGTGATTACATCTGTGGACATCTGAGCAATGTGATCTGAGATGAACGCGCTCATTAGACGCCAGTAAAATTAATTACCTTTATCGGCAAGAAAATTTATGTCGCTGGAGCTTTTAAAGCCTTACGGTTTGGTTTAATTACTGTCATAACAAGCTGAGTACAAAGCAATTTCCAAGATAACTGTTTCTCTCTACTTCTGCGGTTAAACCCGTTGTTTTTGTAACGAATATCTGGGTAGGGAGATTAGGCGTCTCATTACTATGATAATCTACTTTGAATCCCCCGTAAAGCGCTGATGAATTAACCAAAAAAATCTGTATCTGTTTTGTTTTACGTCGTTTTCGAAAATAATATCAAATACCTGATTATTTTGATGCAAACCAATCTTCGGATTGATGTTTTGTTTAGCAGAGACATACAGTGATAACAATAAGATAGATGTGTTCCAAATGAGAGAAATAATTCTTAATTCTCTCTTAACCTTGTATATACTTTATTTTGTCGTCTTTAAGGTCGGCGCCATGACTTAGCATCCCTGGCATTTTAAGCCGAAAATTATCCCTTTTATTATTATTGAACATGGACAGAACATCATATCTTTATTGGGCTAAAGTGATACATAATTTATGTAAATCCTACAGCCCGGCCCTTGTAGTCCCCCTGCTTATAACACAATAAGCTTTGGTAAAATTCCAGCCCGCGTAGAGCGCAGCTACAGAACGCTTCGTTAACTTTTTTAGGGACACACTGGATGCACGAGTTTTTACCGTCGCCAGAATATTTATTAACGAGAAATTCTGTGTCGTGCAAAGAAATACGAACTCGCGCCATTGCCCTGTGCTGAAGCCGAGGACACGGAAGAGGAGAGCTTGAAATGAGATATTATGGGAATTGATAAATCACATCAAAACCCGTGTCTATGTTCATTGTCTTTGCCCGGCACAGTTGTCCTTCTCTTGTTACACATAAATTGTATCCCTCACAAAGTCGGCTTATTGAATTTCTGCGCAGACGGCCCGGTTAAAAAATGCGTAGATATAGCCACTGGTAACAATACTATAATAAAGTATCGCTGTGAAAACGAAAATGCGTTATAATTACGTAATTATATTATATTATATTATTTCCTGCCCTTTGCATACAATTTGTATAAAATAATAATTTGTGAGACAATTTTCTGATTGTTTCCCTCGATTTAATAATGACGTGAGAATTAACTGGGTGTATGTCGTCATTAATTAACTTATTTATGTGGATCCTTTGTTACTTTAAATTAATATGTTATAATGTTGCATATACCGTGTTCAACCAATAACAATGTGCAGGCTGAAATTCCTTTAACTTTAAGATCCTTGAATACAATCAAGAACCAGCACGACGTGAAATTAACCGAACACAGATCAGTATGCTGCTTTGTACAGAGATTCAGATTTTATTCGAGCTAACCTTTGGGAAAAAATATCGGAAATGCCAATAATAACTTTATTGATAAAAATGTGTGTACCTTGTCGTCAAACTTAGATTCGTATCCATCGCGACTGACGTAAAAATATTAATGACAACGTACTCTTTACGCCGGCAGCAAATCCCAGGACATCACGTAAAGCCGCTTACTTGCACTCGCGCTTCAGAGAGTCCCAGCCTTTGACTCAGCTCCTCGCGCATGAAGGCGTCTGGGTAATGGGTCTCATCGAATAGCCGCTCCAGTTCGTTCAGTTGCTCCAGAGTAAAGTTAGTCCGACTTCTCCTCTGTTTGATCTTGGTCTGTGTCTCGTCCTCCATCGGCTTGGAGTCTTCCTTTCGTTCTTTCATATCCGTGTTACCTTGGTGGGGAATGAAATTGGAAATAAATAAATAAAACGGATAGATAGATAGATAGATAGATAGATAGATAGATAGATAAATAGATAGATAAATAGATAGATAGATAGATAGATAGATAGATAGATAGATAGATAGATAGATAGATAGATAACTGTTGCAGAATGTCAAGGCCTCGGTTGAAATCCTGTGCTCGCAGAGACAGGCAACGCAGCGCGATCTAACAAAATCTATCCAGGATTTTGCTGTAGCTTGGCATCAATATTAGCTGCGGATATTTTGTATTCCGAGACACAGGGTTTAAATAATTAACTCCTGATAAATATGCATGGAGGGTCTCGCTACTGGAGGACCTAGACAAGCCTGTGATCATTCGGAATTTGCTTTAGCTTCGAGTGAGGATGAATATGCACCCATTGCCCTTTAATGTGGATGTCCACGAAGATGACAATAATTAAAACTAGCTGTTTTTTACGAAATACAGAACGTAAGTTTGTTCCCGACGAACAAATGTCAATAGGTTAATTTTCATTTTCACTTTTGGTTACTATTAAAATATTTAAGTTACATCGGACCTAAGCGAACGTAAGGACTATTCACACGTATTGTCGTTTTGATTGAGACACGAGTACATTAATGGAAATATTTCATTAGGTAACTCACATCGTTTTTCATCACAACAATTTCAACGACACGCATTTTATTAATTCATTTTTCGACGTAAATTATCAGCTTTGAAATAATTAACATAACATGTTTATTCTCCACATCCTTGGCATAACAGAATTTCTGGAATATAACTGAATTAAAATGATCTGATAGCTATTACACCTGTTTCTGTGTTCCTCGAACCAAAGACACGCTATGGTGTGTAATTTTGCTTGCTAGCACTCCTATTTGTCACTTGAAATATTAAGTATGAATACCATACAAATCAATAGTTATCCATCAATAATTCTTGCTCTCGACATTAATTCTTTACACCCGACGATTAAATATCTACAATCTTGCGAACGAACACGCGAATACAGCGTACATTTTCTATTATCAAAAAAACAATTACTGGCTACTTTTAAATGTATATTTGTCAGGAGGGCCTCATAAAGGCAATTCGGCCCGAAAACTATGAATCTCAATATTTTAGACAAATTAACTTATTCGTAAATTATATATTATTCATTTAACATATATTTATCCCGCATTATAAACAGGCTGCAGTTAATTGAGTATTTTCTTCTAAAGTGAAAATTTGAAAATATTGTCTATTATGTATAACGGTTTTATACATTGCCAGTTTAGACTTAATTAATTTGGTGAGTCCTGTCACTACTCAGAAATAAGCAGAGTACAAACACCTATATATATTTTAAAAGTGTGCTGCGTAAATTCTGCGTAATAAATCATGCAACTTTTCGAGTATTTGAACGATTGACGCTTCCCCAAAACGTTCACGTAGGATCCGTATTACTATTACGTAGCATGTATACTGCCTAGCCTTACCGTTTGCGATAGCTAGAAATTTAAAAGATTGGTATGATTTTTCCTAGCAAAAAGATGGACACGAAATATGTGTTGTCCATAACAACGGTCAAGGTTAAATGCCCGTCAGAGCGAGCAGGTATTTACCGTCAAGGAGTTTTGGGCTGCCCGTATCCCTGGTCCTCTCTGGCCCAAGCATGTCCTGCTCTCTGCCGGGCGATCGCGCACTTCCTCGGGCAATAGCGTTCACCTCCTCGCGATTCGGCTCAGCGGAGATCGCTTCTCTGCCTCGCACCGATCCGGTCTCCAGCACCTCCCTGTACGTTATCACCTCCTTCTTTTCCTTTACTTTCTGATCAAAAGACTTAGACACAAAGGCGGTGAGTTCTTCCATCACTGCTCCAAAAATCTTCCCTTCTCGTTCTCACTCTCTCTTTTTCTCAGTTCAGCAACAGCCTAAGATAAGACATCAATAGTGCTTCTTTTCGTCGACCTAAATACGGGGTGATGTTGATGCCAAATCTCGTGCTTAACTAAATGTATATGATCTCGGCCAATTCTTCTTGCTGCGGAGTTCAGACCGGCTGGAGCTCCGCTATTGAAGTCACACTATTTATACTTTGCGATGCCTGCCCCTTGATCCGTGCAAATTACCTCCCCTCAGGAAGCCAGGATGAGCCCCTTTCGTTCTCGACACACCAACAGGGTGGAAAAAAACATTATCAGCCCTTCAGATTTCAGATCATTCCTACTAGGCTGCTATTGGCCATTAATCCAAGATTGACAAGAAGGACTAATTAATTTAATTAAGCGTGGATTCGCTGCTATTGTCCTTAGTTTTTTAAACACCAGGGAGATGGGCCGGATCTCCGCAGGGGTGTGGCCAAAACTGAAAATGACAAGCTCGGCCAGAAGGGAACACGCGGAAAAGCAGCGTCCTCTAAATCTCTGTGATCTGGAAAAAAGACAGCGACAGTGATACGGAAAGGTAAAGAAGGTATAGCGGCGACGAATTATTCGGACCTGACACAAAATGTACACACACGTCAATGGCAACGAAGCAATGGGATTTGACAGTTACTAATTTCTTTTTAAAGATAAGAATTGTGTTTAATTGAGCTTTAACTGGGAGACGTGCGAACCATGCATTTAAAGCTAAACACAACTGCTTCACAGTGTTATCAAAAGGCAGACGGATAATTAGCGGGCCATTTTAAGAGTTTAATATTTTAATCGTATAAATAAACCTGAAACATGCTAATTTATACTTATTTATATTAATTTGTACCAATTACAGTTACGTAAAAATTGAAATAATAAAGGTTTGTGCTGTATAACTGCAAGGAATATTATTGTTCACACTAATATAATAAATGTTATTGATATTAAAATTAACTATGTAGTTAACTTGTAATTATGATGTGTTTTATTATTACGTGTTATATCAATCGTTTGAAGAATATTCACAATTAAGTAGCATCATAGTTATTAGTACTTTCACTAGGTTTTAATAACATTATTCAAACTATCCATTAATTCATTTTCGATTAAATAAGGTTTTGTCCACAAAGTCACGTTGGTGATAGTCAATGAAACATTTTTTTGTGCAGTCAGACTTTTGCAGCCTTTGCAAGAAAGGAAACGGCGGAATAGCGGCGCAATCGAAGTGTATTAACGGGGCGCCGCTGGGGTTATTAATTGCTGTTTTTTAAACTAACTGTGTGCTATAATAATCACACATATGAAAAATAAATAAATAATAGTGCTCCGGTGCACGGTGACTGAATTGCCGCAGGGACGCAGAGAATTAGCCTGCAAAGACGGAGTAGGCTATGTCATGAAACGCGATGCGAGAGAATATGAAATTATTTGTAACGGTGAGGCAAAATTAAAAAGCGGTTATTGATAATCTATATATTAAGTATTAGGTGCACGCACGTCTTTTAAACAACTCCACTAATTAATTATTTACCACGAGGATTATTTTGAAACAGAAGCATTAATTAACCTGCAATTATATTTCTCAACGATTTATAGTGTTATTTTTGTTGAATACAGAGCCACGACTTGCTTTTCATTCAGTTATGAAATCTTCATTTGCGTGTCTTCCTACAGAAATAAACCGAAAAACAAAATTTCCACACATCGCGAAAAAGTTTTGTTTGAATTTGTGATCATGTTTTTAGAATCTATTTTATCCAGCTTAAATTTCTTAATAAAAGTGGAGACCGAAACCGTGTAATTACAAAATTATTTTATTAACGGGGGTGATTATAAAGAAATATTCAGATAGAATAATTTATTGTCGCATTTCATTAAGCGGAATTTGTCATTGACCCTGAATGACAAGTTCATAGATTTTTGTTAATTTCTTTCTGCATGTTAGACACAAGTTGTTAGACACAAAACAAAAAACCGTTGTAGTTAAAACCCATACTTTATAGGTCATTATACATATATAATCTACCCGTGATTAGTGTGTAAGAAATGTACATTTTCAGTAATATTGGAATAATGAAAATCACACAATTTGTCCCTGGGTTTTCGTTTAACATTGATTAAAAAGTTTGTTTCATTCTTTACACTGCATGTATTTTTATCTGTTTCAATTTCCATCATAAATACTTTTCAGCGCGAAACCCAAAGTAACACATTTTATTCCTTAATTATAGTTGAGGAGCAACAGCAGGACGCTTTGATGGAACCAGGGCTGTAATTACAACAAAACAAAAGAGCCGCAAAATAGAAACGAGTATCGTTTTACACGACTAACATGTTAAGGATTTTTGAATTAGACCTTGAGTGTTTTTGTTTTCCGAAAACTAATTCTTATTCAGTTTACAGCTGGCCGGCCTCACATCTTCTCACGCACTCATTATGATTTTTTAATAACAAAAAACTTGCTGGGAGACAAACGGGTAATGTACAGGAAAACACACAAAACTGCCAGCGGAATCAATGGTGATACAAAAGATGAAGTATTATGCTTCATATTACATTTTCTGTCTATAAAATATTCATAACATTTATTTCAACTTTTAGGCTAATAATTCATCTCTAAATGCGAGATGTTGATAATGCAAAGACCCTGTACAATAACAGTTGGTTATTGCTGTAATTGTTTCAAAATAACGTTACATCTCCTAATTGAGATAAAAACAATTTAGTCCATTATGTAACTACATGGTTTGAAGATATACCAAATAAAAGCACGGCGCTCCAGGAGGATATATATAATGACTATTCTCTAATTTCACTTTAAAAAATCCAAAGGAATGTATATATTTTTACCTAAATGGTGGGATTTGACAAGTTGATAGGCTTAATTTATATTCATTAGTTTGCTTCACTTTGAACGTTTTACATCGGTACTGCAATAGATAGTGGTTAGGTAGCTCCTGTATGCACAGGATTATTTAAAATACATGTTGAAGATAAGGAATTATGTGAACGACTACTCTGGTTTCGACTTTATGGGCTGCTTGTCCTGTCTTCGTTTTTTTCGAGATCGATGCTCTCTGCAGCCGCCTGTGATGTCTTTGAAGCGGTGCATGGCGCTTCCTTAGTGCTTCTCTGTGTTCTAAAAAAGGGGACAGCGCAAGGAAACAGGTAAGACATTAGGTTATTGTACTTGCGTCTTCTCATGAAATAATATAATGCTGTTACTATGCGCGTATGCACAGGATAGCAAACTGACGGCAAGGAATACCGAAGACGAAAGGCTTCACGTGTGCCATGTTAGCACTGGCTAATTAGCTTAGCTGTTTACATTTTAAGTATGTTAAACGACATTATAAGCAAACAAGTTTGCGTCGTCAATTTATGCAGGAAAACGAAACAACATGGTTTATGTATTTATTATTTTCTTTCTTAGTCATTATCAGTGTTAGATAAGCGGTACACTTTGTGAACTGTAGCCGGCATGTATGTAGGAACCCACGGCTCGTGAGGCACCTTCTCAGGTCCAACGGAAGGTATATGGCGCGGAGCTCTGCTGGTCACGCCGCCTGCAAGATGTATCTGCTGACCGGCTGCCCAGCGCTTCGATGCTTGTTAGCCTGTTAACTGTCTGATCAGCTTACAAGCCAGTTAGTTGACTGTTGTTAAGTTCCTCGAATTTGTGTTTTCTCAAGGTGTATACTTTAACCATGGGAACATAACTTCTATGCAGCTCCTGTCAGAGATTCCTTTTTTGAAATCCGATTAATTCCAACATGTAATCACTATTCTGTCAGTTTAACAGATGTGTGGTATCATTGCTGTTTATTTTTCCTCAGAATTTAGTAGCCCTCGTTTATCTGCGCAAACACAGAAATTACTTATAAAAATGATATTCAGATTTTTAAATTTTGTAACTGCTTCATTTAGTCGGGCTATTTTGGTTGGCTTCTGAAAAAATGTAACCGGTAACAACTAGCCGTGTGTAATGTATGTCCTGTTCTACTGCATGGAGGGGATCAGTTTCCCTACTCTCAGTTCGAGGAGAAGATCACATATATGATGTAATGCATTCGCTTAGTGAAAGCTTTTCTCAGCATGCAGTTTAGTCATATTTACAGCTGGGTGTTTTACTGCTGCAATTTATACTAATAACCTTGCTCTAGTGGACGGCCCCCCTCCCCCAGGGACTTTAACAAAAATTTTGACATCATATGTCCTGCCCCAACCCGTTGTCAGTTAAACAAGGACATACAGGGTGGACAGCTTAGCTGACTGTTGCTCTAGCTGTAAGAGGGTCATGTTCAGTTGCGGTCATGCTTGGGTTCAACTTGCTTTAAAGCAAACGTTTAAGGGAATGTTGCGTTTTTCTTAGTGGTTTTGAGTTTTACAGTGTTTTTTTTGTTAATGTCTCCTTCCTCTTTTCTTTGGACTTTGCTCCACCCCACCTCCGGCTCCCATTCCTGTGTCCTTGCGTCTGCCGTTGGTGGTCCGGTAGACCCACATGGGGTACCACTCGTCCGACAGCGAGGACGACGGCCGCAGCAGCCGGAGGACGAAGAAGCACCGGCGCCGCTCTTCCTCCTCGTCCTCGTCCAGCTCATCTGGGAGCCGCGTGACCAGCCGTAGCAGACGGCCAGGCCGTAGGTCGCGGTCGAGAGACAGAAGGCACGTGGAGTCGAGCGCCTGCTACCGCCAAGATGTTCCGTGTCCCTGGACAGGCTGCATAAGCACAGTTTGAGAAAATAACCCAAGTTCGCCTAGTTAACAACTGTCCGATTGACTTGGAAGAAATGTTAATTATATCCAAAAAACCTTAAATAATAATTTGAGCGTAATTAAAAAGGGCGGAGTTGGCCCAGAGAGCACACATTCATTCAGGAAAATCAGTGCTCACAGCAGAGGTTTTTAAATTGATTTATTTTATCATCTCCCCAACCTGCTTCTGTTATATCCATGTGGGTTATAGCTGTGTCAAAGGTCATACATGTTTATTCTTCATAGCTGGACAAAACCCACTTGTGTAAAGGGGGCTCTGTTAAGTCGGGGGGGCTTCACTCCCCATTGGACTCTGCGCTTGTTTTTCTGCGACAGACAACAGAATGGCTGAGAAAAGGTCGCCGGACGCCTTTGTCGCAGCGAGCCGTAAGGACTCCCCGTGGAGCCTCCTGGGTCCATTGCCAAGCCTCGCAGGGCTCTTTGAAGCCGCGTAGCGCTCCCGAATCCGGACGCGTGACCCTATAGATGTGGGTTACAATCCATGTCATAGCCTTGAGCGCAAATATGAGCGCTTATGCCAGTACGTACTGGATATTGTCAGTGCGGGGAGGTATGAAACTTTAATGTATTCTGTTTGCTCTGGATATGGTTTTGCTGGGCCAAGACCACGGCAACCGCACGACCTTTAGACTCCGCCGTGTCTCCCGACGACCCTTTGGCGGGGAAGTAAACTGGCGGGGCGGGGAGCATGAGACAGCCAACCTGGTGAGATCCCGGGCAAACGGCGTCAGACAAGTGGGGAGTTCGCCGCCACGTGATCAGGGCTGTGATGCTAATGCTTACTGGAGTTAATGGTGATTAATGGTCACACGGAAATTTCCAGTGTTCACTGCAAGTAGCTAATTGATGGATATCTGTTTAAGTGGGAAGCAGCACTTTTGTAGCGCATCAGCTGGATGAACACTTGTGGCTGACCTAATTAGATTATGCATGTGTTATATTTATATATATTTATATATAAACAGGGTAAGCTTTGAAATGTCAAGCGCCTTCTTTTCTGTTTATTTGAATTGAATAATTTATTATGTTGATTATATAATTTTACATTCCTCTGCTCAGGGGAGTTTCAAGATTAAAATAACGTTTCTATAATATTCTTTTTGAGACTGAGGAAGTGCTGTTTATTGTTAAAAAATATTATGGTTTCTGTGATATGGGTAAAATAGCATTGAATTCACACGTAAGGATAGTGGCCGTGTGTGTTTACCAGTGCTGATATTTTGCTTGTTTGGGTTTTTGGGGTAGTTGGTTCAGTGCGTCAAATTTTGTATAGACTGCTGTTTTCACTCCAAACTCAGACTGGGTATTTGGGGTGTGGACCCCATGGATTTTGGCGGTGCATCGCGTTGTGGTGATGCAGCACACGGCAGAGCCTCCATAAGGCAGCTGTCTTGCTGTAGAGGAAGTGGTAGAAATACGTTGTGATGGTTCCTCGTCTGCATTATTTGTACTGTTTTCCCCTTACGCCTCGCCAGGCTCCCGGTGGGGGAGAGTCTGCATTTTTAGTGCTAAGAAGATGTGAGCTTTTCTGAAAAAAAAGTTTTAATAATGAATATTACTCAAACTGCTTCCCTGTGCGAGATCCGAGAGCCTCGCATTAAAATTCCCTCCTGCAAATGATCCCTGCTATATGGTATCAGTCAGGAGAGCGTTTGAACGCGGTTTACAAACAGAATAAAGTTCCCGACTGGCATGGAAGATTAAAAGCGTGTTTTTGTTGTGGGGGGGCTGGCTGGAGCCGGTTCTCGTGGCTGGAGCCGGTGATGGCCCCGGTTCTCGTGGCTGGAGCCGGTGATGGCCCCGGTTCTCGTGGCTGGAGCCGGTGATGGCCCCGGTTCTCGTGGCTGGAGCCGGTGATGGCCCCGGTTCTCGTGGCTGGAGCCGGTGATGGCCCCGGTTCTCGTGGCTGGAGCCGGTGATGGCCCCGGTTCTCGTGGCTGGAGCCGGTGATGGCCCCGGTTCTCGTGGCTGGAGCCGGTGATGGCCCCGGTTCTCGTGGCTGGAGCCGGTGATGGCCCCGGTTCTCGTGGCTGGAGCCGGTGATGGCCCCGGTTCTCGTGGCT
>JABFEA020000131.1:321085-333608 GCA_019775915.2 Cyphomyrus plagiostoma | reverse complement strand
ATGTGATTGGTTGATTAGATAATTGCATTAATGAGAAATTGAACAGGTGTTCCTAATAATCCTTTAGGTGAGTGTATCTACAGGTGAGGTTTACTTTACATTAACTTCCTTAAGGACTTTTTGGTATGGCTGGAAAGGCATCAAAATTTGCCTTTTTTTCTTTTTAATGGGACATAATTTGATTTTGCAGCCCATAAGCGTGTAATATTCACAAACGTTTATATTATAAATACAGGTGGGATATTTTACACTGCCGCTGTAGTCTTTGATTAGCTAAAGAAGTAAAGCAGTTGATGAGTCCGCTTTTCCACAAGGAGTCGCCAGTGTACGAATAGAAACATGAGCAAATCACTTTTCGAGCTCTCTTGATCCTTCCGACATGCCGTATCCCGGAAGTGTTCTTACGCAGGAAACCGGCGTGACATTCACAGTCAGACGTCTGTTTACGGGTTTAGCCGGCAGGGTAGGGTTTTGCGTAATATATTACTTAAAATGCAGGTATTAAGAGCAGGGCTAACCTTGTGTCGAAGACATTTAAAAAAGCCAAGGACGTTAATTCTAAAAGACGTAAGATACCTTCTCCCATTAACTGACTAATCGGGTTGTTGGTTATTGTGTACTATTTAGTGAACAATGCTAATTGGCTAGAAGTCGGGTTGGTGACCCGGCGTTCATTGCCCATGGGTCAATACATGTGCTGTCAGTATGCATCTTGACATGTCTTATACCATGCATAGATATTTTATTAAACTGTTAAAATTGATTTCTTGCCATTACCGATTATGCTCTAAAAACTAAATAACATGTTATGTCCTACTTGCGATGCCGGTTATTTTTCATATTAAAGGATAAGTCGAGTTTTTTTTTTTTTTTAAATCCCCTACAACAAAACTTTGTGCACTGAAAGTTTATAGTTTATAGAATGTTTGGTAAATGTAAATGTGTTGTGTACTTATGGACTGTCAGATCTTCCTTAGAGTAAAATTCCAGTTGTCATAATCTTAACACAAGCCATTGCATAGGTATAGGTGTATAGGCGTGATTTTAACCATAACTGACAATGTGCCTTATGTTCTCTCAGTGCACCGACGTGTTTCTCTACTTCTGCAGGTGTTAGTGAGCAGCCATCGCACATGTACCTCAGGCATCATTCCCAACGAGAAGATTCGCAACATTGGCATTTCTGCACACATAGATTCAGGGAAGACCACGCTGACTGAACGCGTGCTGTTCTACACGGGTCGGATAGCCGAGATGCATGAGGTACTGACAGAGGCCACCTTCCACGTAACTTACAGATCGCTCTCAGAAATCGACAAACAATGATCTCAAATCTGTGAATGCATGAGGTTAAAATCCGAGGAAATCAGGCTGATGTTTTCTCTCCTTGAGACACAAAAGTACAGAATATAAAGTGATGACAGGTTTTGTTTAGAATGCTGGGTGGGTCAGTGTCCCAGGTTAAAGTTATTGGCCTGAGGCCCAATGCTGGCATGGTACCTCTGCCAGCTACTGGATCTGAACCCCTGACTTACTGAGCACAGATGTCTGATGACACGTGAGTGGTGTAGTTGTAATGAGGTTTGTTGCCTCTGTCAATGGGGGCGCCCCCTAGGTGAGGGGTAAGGATGGTGTGGGTGCCATTATGGACTCCATGGAACTGGAGAGGCAGAGGGGTATTACCATCCAGTCAGCCGCCACCTACACCATGTGGAAGGAGCACAACATTAACATCATAGACACACCAGGTATGCGTCTGGCCCCAGCGGGGCGACCTTTCCGTGGTGGTGGTGTCCAAGCCCATGATTTGCACAATATAATGTCCTACCATCTCAAGCAAAGCACTTGGTTTTTAGTACAGTAATTGTGGCTGTGATCAAATTGGTCACTGTTCATCTTGTGCAGCAATCTGCTTATGTTTGGTTCTGTACCCAGTCGTTTAAGATGGCATGTGTTTGGTTCTGTACCCAGTCGTTTAGGATGGCATGTGTTTGGTTCTGTACCCAGTCGTTTAGGATGGCATGTCTCTCTTCACTTCCTCTTCCCTTTTGTTCTTCCCTTCACTCTCCGGCATTTTCTCTCCCTCTTTTCTGTACCCTCCAGGCCATGTGGACTTCACCATTGAAGTGGAGCGGGCTCTCAGGGTCCTCGATGGAGCGGTCCTGGTTCTGTGCGCAGTGGGTGGGGTCCAGTGTCAAACCATGACTGTGAACAGGCAGATGAAGCGCTACAACGTGCCCTTTCTGACCTTCATCAACAAGCTGGACCGCCAGGGGTCCAGCCCCATCCGTGCCCTGCAGCAGATGAGGTGCCTGCTGCCTGTGATCCTGAGTCACTTATGGATGTGGTGGGTTTGCGTGCCTGGATGGTCTCTAAAGCCCAGACCTCTCCCACTGTACGCAGGACCAAGCTGAACCACAACGCAGCCCTTTTACAAATCCCCATTGGCCTGGAAGGAAACCTGCGAGGCATTGTGGACCTCATTGAGGAACGCAGCATTTACTTTGAGGACCCCTTTGGGTAAGGGCTCCACCATGTGGTCAAACTCAGAAATGCAGTCCTAAAATGTATGGGACGGGGCAGAGACTAGGGGAGTATATGTGGTCAAAGGCACAAAGAAATGGCAGTTCAGCAGTTTCACCTGAAATAAGAAGGGAATTCCAGAGGAGAGCTGAGGTAAATAATTGTTATTTTTACCTTGTTTTATCTTGTGATTTTGTACCTGCTCCACAGACAGAGTGTGCGATACGACAAGATTCCGTCAGAGCTGCGGGCTGAGGCGAGGGACCGGAGGCAGGAGCTGGTGGAAAGTGTGGCCAATGCAGATGAGACCCTGGGGGAGATGTTCCTGGAGGAGAGGACGCCCAGTGTGGCTGAGTTGAAGGTGATATCTTGCATACACACAGAAGGCTGTGGGTTGTGGGGTCCTGACCTTGATAACTTATGTAAGAAAGAAGGCTGTGGGTTGTGGGGTCCTGACTTTGATATCTTGTATACACGCAGAAGGCTGTGGGTTGTGGGGTCCTGACTCTGTTTTGGCCCCCAGGCAGCCATCCGGCGAGCCACTGTTCAACGGCTCTTCACGCCTGTGCTGGTGGGCAGTGCCCTGAAGAACAAGGGCGTGCAGCCGCTGCTGGATGCCATCGTGGATTACCTGCCCAACCCCACTGAGGTCAAGAACTACGCCATCCTCAACCACGAGTGAGTTCCTGGAGACCAGGTGACCAGTGTTGTCAGTGTCAGTCAGTCAGCAGTGGGTACTGTCACTGGCACCCATCTGGGGGCTAGTTTGTTAGCTGAATCTGGGTCACGCCAAACCTGCACGTGTGGGAACACAGGTGCACAGGCCTCACTCCATCACTGTCTAGAAGTGGTGACTCGCAATCATTACATCATCCATTTCCAGCGGGAGATGACCTCATCCATCTCCCACGGTCTCCGAGGAGATGACCTCATCCGTCTCCCGCAATCTCCAAGGAGACGACCCCATTAGTCTCATGGAATGGCTTCCCCTGCCCCTCATGCATCGGGGGTGGAAAAATAGGACAGCCTTACTAGAGAAGAGGGGAGATAGAGGCATAGATGGGAGCGTTTAGTACTATTAATAATGTGAAGGATGGGAGGGGGTGTGAAATTTATAAGGTGAGCCTATCTGATGCTGAACACGCAGCCGTGTTCCTCTTTGTCGGGATCTGCTGTTAGTGGGCCTGATCGCCAGGGTGTCAGCACTAATGTCCAGTACCTGCAGGGGACCTGCGACTGAAGTGGTGGATTCTGTGTTTGTGCCACTTTAGAGACTCCAGTGAGACCAGTAAGGTCCAGATGGACCCAACACGGGACTCCACACAGCCCTTTGTGGGTCTTGCCTTTAAACTAGAGGTGAGTCGAGCTTTGGGCTCCACGGACATGTTCCCTGCTTACCCCCGGTGGACGGTGCTGTTTGGGTGGCAGGGGTTCTCACTTGTACTTCTCCATCTCTCTCCTGCCTCTAGGCGGGGCGTTTCGGTCAGTTGACGTACATGCGCGTCTACCAGGGCTGCCTGAAGAAGAGCGAGTACATCTACAACACGCGCACGGGGAAGCGGGTGCGAGTGCAGAGGCTGGTCCGGCTGCACGCGGACCAGATGGAGGTGAGGGTGCAGCGAGGGAAAGAAGATCCAGCCCGTCACCAGTCTCATCCATTACGATAGCAGTTTTCGATCTGTCCTGGCGGCTGTGGCAGCATTCCCGCTCTTTAAACACTCCGTATTCGAGTAGAAAGCTAATTTGTTCAATAAGCTCATTAACTGGTTCAGTTGAGTTAAGTGTTTGAGTCCATCTACTGAACCCCTCAGGCCCTGGGGGTGTCTTCACCCCCTCTGATGCTGGTCTTCAGTCTCCACTTGGGACAAACCTCTCGTTGAAGCCGCCAACATTGACACTGTGAGCTGTTTCGGAACGGAACCCGCGTTCTCACTCTGAACCCTCTTGTCTGCTTCCTTCCTGGGCATGTCCGGGCGCGACAGGATGTGGATGAGGTCTATGCCGGCGACATCTGCGCTCTGTTTGGCATCGACTGCGCCAGCGGTGACACCTTCACGGCTCGTGCCAATGCCAGCCTCTCCATGGTGAGGCTCCCGTGCTGCCCTGATCCTGTCCTGGCTGTCGATGCGTGCCTCTCCCAGTGTGCGGGACACACTGCTCTATACTTTTCCATCTAACAGTTTTGTAATGAATGTATGTGTTTTTGTAGGAGTCCATCCATGTGCCAGATCCAGTAATCTCCATGTCTGTAAAACCATTAAACAAGGTAATCACTCTCTCATACTGGATATATAACAGTAGGAATAGTCCTGATTCCTCATCTCAAGGCCCTGATGCCCCCCCCAGCTTGTCTTCATCGCTGTCTTGTTGCCCCCCTTCAGAACGACTTGGACAAGTTCTCAAAAGGGATAAACCGTTTCACAAGGGAGGATCCAACCTTCAGGGTCCATTTTGACTCAGAGAGCAAAGAGACTGTAATCTCTGGAATGGGTGAACTGCATTTGGAGATCTACTCACAGGTGAACAGAATAATGTTTAACAATGTTTAATCTCTATTTAGGTCTGTGGGTCTAAGCGTAGGAGTGATTACACAGTAGTAACTCAACTGTTCTTTCTCCCTGCTGCCCCCTAGAGGATGGAGAGGGAATACAACTGTCCTTGCTTGATGGGCAAACCCAAGGTGGCATTCAGGGAGACCATATCCAGCCTCGTTCCGTAAGTGCTGCCCTTATACTCACTCACACGCAAATACCCCATAATGCTCTGCTGTCTATGTAGCTCTTACCTCACGCGGTCAGGTCCAGTTCAGAAAAAAAACTGGAAAGACTAATTACCAGAAGCTCGTTTGGCCATGATTCCTTGTGCGCCATTTTTCAAAGGGTCATAATTTACGAGTCACATTCCAGAACTTATTGTAGTGGTACAAACTAACTGGCATGGCTTCCGCATCACCTGACGCCTCCTCTGACGGAGCACTCGTCTCTTCCGTGCTGTCGCCATGACGCCAGCGTGTGCCGTACTCCGCCAACTCGGTCAGCCTTGAAGTGCGGTGTTTGGGCACAGGTTGTCCATTCTTAAAAGGCTGCCATGTGATTGGCTGAAACTGCGTTAATTCCTGTGATGTGATAGGCTGGTATGTGCTGCCGAGAAATGGTCCTTATTGGCAGTTTATCCCGAGTTTCACATTTTCTTGTCATACAATTTTTGACATGACGATAAGTAATATATGATTTATACCGTCCAGCTCTATTCCCTTGGTAAATTAACCCCGGCCGTGGAATTTTCCCAGGTGGTGATCGGGTTCACGCCTATGCTGTAGCCGTTACGGACTGAACTGCGTCTCTCAGGCACGATTCTGCGGTTGAAAAACACTAATTTAAAGGACACGCTGCATAGTTTTCCTGTATGCATTTAATTCAGTTGCATCTCTGAACGTGGCTGTTTTACAGGCTGTCGCTCTATTTTCTGTTGGATATTGCTACTTGCTAACATGATTAGTGGAAATTAGAGAGATGAAGAGCAGGACATTACTGTACTGTAGTGTGTCACCGGAGTAAAACTGTACCAACAGTATGATGCTTAATTATGAGCATAATTACATGACTGATCGTCTGTATGGACACAGAGCTGCACTGTGCCAAGCTAGACAGATGATAATTGTGGTATGTTGAGCACTAGAGGGAGTTCTGCAGAAAAGATGGGGGTGCTTTGGGCCTCAGATTTAATCAACTTAATCGTTCTTAATTAAGGGAGGTTTAGACACAGGAAAGTGTGTAAGTAGGGAACAGGGGTTCTGGGGACGACGCCAGAAGCTCAGTTGGTGGGTAAGGGGGTCGTGGCAGTGTTAGCTGGAGGCAGAGGCATGGGGACATCTGGGTTGTTTTTCTGCACTGAGAACTCTCACGCCCTCTGCTGGAGACCATGTGAAAAGCAGCACCCAAGGGATTATCTCCTGTAAAACACCAAAAGGCAGCTTAAGAATCATTGACCAAAACAAGAAGGATTTTCTCCCCCCCCCCCATGCTTTTGGGTGGTGTGCCACAGTTATCTGTGCACATCACTCGAGTGAAATGCAAAACACATGCAATTTAAGAAACCTCACTGCACATTTTATCCAAGTTATGCCCGGTGTTAAACCGGTACTGTGTTTAAAGCCTGCTCAGCCGGGCAGTGACATTCTCAAAGATCACCAGACACTGTGTGAGGCCAGATAAGAATAGAATTAGCAAAAATATTGGTGAAATATTTTATTACATTCCTACTGTATCCTTAAGTAAAAGCTTAATATATAATGTATTACTAATATATATTACTATATTAATAATATATGAGTAACATTACAGAAATGATTACAGAATTTTAATGCTGATTTCAGAAGTAGTGTCACTCAAATTGGCTATTGAAAGTCAAATCTTTTATACATTTACCCATTATTACCTGGGAGACCATGTCGTGAAGCAGGATGTGGTAGAGGAACTTCAGCTGCTCGCCCTCAGACTCCTGTGGAAGCGGCCAGAGCAGACGGGAGACTGGCTCAGTGTCCTTTAAATAACCTCTGTCACCGTGTCAGAGGAGACCGTGTGAGCTGGCCACAAAGCACCTGAACGGTTTGGACTCTGACAACTGCAGAGGGTATTTTGGAGAACGCATCCAAGATTAGTTAGGTGAGATGATTTCATCACCTGACTGAATGAAACTTTTTTTTCATCCATAAATGTCCCTGGTTCAGAGACCCGAGAAGGGCCTGCATCCATTAGAAATGATTCCTCGTTTAAATTATTTGAATTCTAAGCCATTCAGCTCACTTGGGAAAGGTGTCCACAGGCCTTTAACAATAAGTGCCACAGGGGGGCGCCCCACTCACCTGCTGTGTGATGTTGGTCACCTGGGCCACGTTGTACAGGGTGCTTTCGTTGGACTCCTTCAGCATGACGAAACTGGCCGCCGCCGCCCCCAGCCTCCACAGCGGCTTCATCTCGGGTGCCACGTGCCCATAGCTGTCTGCGGGTCACAGGTAACCATGACAACAACCAATTACAGCCCTGTTCAAAAGACCTTCGGGAATCTGTAACCATTCCGGTGATAGTGTGCTGTGTGGATCCCAGTGTGGAGGGGTGTTTGTCGGGGGGGGGGTTGGCTGTCTCCATGCCTGGGATGTCGTTCGCCATCACCAAGCTGTCAGAGTCCCTCAGTCGTCGGTAGAAAGACTCCTCCTGGTCAGTGGTGTTGGCAGCGGACAGGCCCTGGCATGAGTACTGCACCAGGGGGGCACCCTCCTCCCCCCCGCTTGGGAACTGCACCTCTGCCGAGCATGGCCCCACCGACTGCTGTAATAGGGGGAGGGGGCAGTTAATGGAGTCCTTGGGCAACTGGGGCTGTTTCACAATCGAGAGCAAACAGGCGTTTTCTGTGCAAACAGATGAAGGTAAAAAATACAAAGGAGGACAAATGCACATACACACACACATACACACGCGCATGCACACACACACACACAGACGCGCATGCACACACAACTGAGTGTGACGTTGTCAGGACTTACATTACTGACCGCGTCCTTCAGAGAGAACTCCAGCTTGTACTTGTTGCCCATTTCTTCTGTCTCCTGTGTGAGGGAAGAAAAGACGGACGGAGTTCCGGCCCCTTCGTGTGGGGAAGGCGGCTCAGAGCTCCGTTTGTACTCCTCACCCCCAGACGTGCGCCCTCACCTGCAGCGTGGCGCTGCCGACGGCATCCAGCAGGAAGAGCTTGCAGGGGGAGCCATGCTGGGTGTTGAGGAAGTGCTGGGCCACGATGGCTGCCCGCCGGGCGGGGTAGTGCGCTGGGTTCAGGTCTTTCACTGGCATGGCGGCCTCCTCCTACACGATGCAGGGAGACAGAGGAGCACGTGTCAGGGTCAGATCCAGCGAGAATGTGGGAAGGAGCAGAAGTGGGGCACGTCTGCCGCGGCAGCTGGAGCCTGACCCTGCAAATGGAGACACTTCCGGTTTCTCCAGGAACTTGGCCAATGCGAGCAGAGGACCAGACCCTTTTCCTTAAAGGGACAGGCTCGATTTTTTAATCTGATGTGAATGACGCACACGGCCTCACGTGTTCAATTTTAATTAAGAGTGGAATCATCGTTATGCTAATCGTGTGGGACATCGCCTGTCGTCCGCAGGTTCGAGTTCACACACAAGAAGCAGTCAGGGGGCGCCGGTCAGTACGGGAAGGTGACCGGGGTTCTGGAGCCGCTGGATCCAGATGATTTCACCAAGCTGGAGTTCGCTGACGAGACCATCGGCACCAACGTGCCCAAACAGTTTATTCCGGCTGTCGAGAAGGTGAGGCCCTTCGAAGTCAGCATTTAATCAGTTAAATGACCATTTAAAATGTAAAAGCTTTGTGTTTTTAAAAATTATGTATAGCTTGAGATCAAATGACACCCGCACAAGTGCACAAGCAGTGCCTTAAAACTGCAGACGAAAGTGTGTTTAAACTAAGCTGGTTTAATGTCCTGTAATGAGTTTTGAAAGTACTTTCCCAGATTAAGGCATACAAAATATTAAGAAATCCGGTAATGAACATGATTAAATATTAAGAAATCTGGTAATGGTGTCAGAGTGTAGAGCTGTCATTTCAAATAGCTGTTACTTGAAAACCTCTGAACATCTGATTGGATAAAAAAATGAGGAGTCGGGGTCCAATCAGTGTTCACCGGGCTGGGGCCAGGCCTAGCCACATGTTTATGATCAGCTGTATACCCCCCCACCCCCACTAGGGCTTCAGGGAGGCCTGCGAGAGAGGCCCGCTGACAGGCCACAAGATCTCAGGCGTGCGCTTCGTGCTGAAAGATGGCGCACATCACATGGTGGATTCAAACGAGATCTCCTTCATAAGGGCCGGCGAGGGCGCCGTGAAGCAAGGTGGCTAACCTAACCCCCCCCCCCCCCTTTCCCATTACCCACTTCTCCTCCGTCTGAGCTGACACTCTCTGATTTCTCTCTATCGATCCCTGATGTCTCTTCTAAGCCTTTTATTTGTACATAAATCATTTTCCCCTATTACCACGATTGATCGCTCTTTATTTTATAATGTTTCATCTTCATTCGACTTGGCTCATAAAATCAGCAGGATGTTTAATGGAGCCTGAAAGGTGCAGGCCGGCGAGGGCCCGGCCCCCCATCCACGGTGGGACCCCAGCCTTGTGGCTTGTGTCCATGACTAGTTGGAGGAGAGATAGATGGAATCTAACCAAACACAATGCTGTTTGTCTCTGTGTCCACCTCACCCACCCCCACGACCCCGTAGCCATGGAGAAAGCTGCCGTAGTCGTGTTGGAGCCCATCATGTCGGTGGAAGTCGTCGCCCCCAATGAGTTCCAAGGTGGAGTAATCGCCGGGATCAACCGTCGCCACGGTGTCATCACTGGACAGGATGGGGCAGAGGGCTATTTCACGCTCTACGCTGATGTGAGTGCCTTTCCGTCCTCTGGGCTCAGCCCTCGGCTGCTGTGAGGTGGCAAAGCGCTTGACGCCGGTCCCCTCTCCCATCCTCAGGTTCCGCTGAATGACATGTTTGGGTACTCGACTGAGCTGCGGTCCAACACCGAGGTAAGATACCGCCTCGTAAGGTAAGATACGGCCCGCTCACGGGGGCATCTGCTGCGGAGCTGGTGGCCTGACGCATTGTCACCCCCCCCCCAGGGAAAAGGAGAGTACACCATGGACTATGCCAGGTACAAGCCATGCTCCCCCAGCACACAAGAGGAGCTCCACCATAAGTACCTGGAGGCCACTGGACAGCTGCCTGCCAAGAAGGGCAAGGCTAAGAACTGACATGACATGAACTGACATGCACATACATTTTATTTATATTATATAATATAAATAAATAAAACTCACACATACACACAGACACACACATTCTCTCGCCTTGGAATGTTACTGCAGTCAGATCCAGCCTCTTCACAGACATGATCGACTTGGACAAACAACCAAGGAACTGGGGATATTCAGCAGCTGCATATGTACTGTGTACACTGTCTTATAATATTAAAAAAGAGAATGTAAGCCTTGAGGACTTGTTTTTCCCGCCCACTGTCATTAAAATTCAGCACTAGCCTTTTCCGTTTGTTTTGTACAAATGCTACATGCACCGAGTATGTAAGCACTGGCGCATTGGCGAAAGTTAATCATTAAAACAGGAGACCTGTTAACCCCCAAGAAATCCATTATCCATCAGAATGCAGTGTACACACGCAGCGATGAGCACTGCCCCTGTGACCGGTCTCCATCTTAACCAAATATGTGCTGCTCAACACAGATTCAAAGGTTAACAAACAGAAGATACTAAAAAACTGACATTGTAAAAATTAAATATAGAAGAATTCAGTTTGACCCAAAATGAGGGAATGAATATAAATTACGGTAACACTGCCAACCAGTGAATAGTGATCCACTAGTCAGACATTTCTAGTCCCACCCCCCCCCCATTGTTGAAATATAGCCACACCACCCACCATCAGCAAAATAGACCACTGTGATTCTGTAGTTCACCAGAGTATTCTTTACGAAAGTAACTCTTAGAAACAGAACACTCAGTATAAAACAAAGCTTGCATGTCCTAGCAATGGGACTGTTTGGCATGCAGTTTGTAATCCAGTTACTTACTGGGATTCCGCTTGACGGGCTAGTCAGTGAAATCTGGCTCCCCTTCTGGATGGACTGGGCGAGTCTCCTGGCGGCGGCCAACGTGCCTGTGCCGCGCTCCGGCTTGCCAGTGGAGGCTGCGGTCGGGCTGCCCCCCGCTGGGGACGGGGTGGCCAGCAGCAGCACCGCACAGAGACACCAGAACATGCTGTCTCGCAACTGAGGGGCCCCCGTGGGCCGGGAAGTGTTTATACGCAGTGGGGGCGGGAACAAGCCTCTTAAACAAAACCACCCTTAAATTCGAAAGCACAATGACAAAACAAAACGTCACCCACGAAACTCAACGAGATATATATATATATATGATACTGTCTTCACAAGCATCAAGTATTCACAAGCATCTTTATCCTTAAACTTGGGCTGACGTTGTAAAAACAGTTAAGAGTTTGATGTCTGAGTGGTAACTAATTCCCAGCTGCACCCCTGATCGTTTTTAGAATGTTTAAACTTTGTTTCTATGGCTCCCTGTGCTGAGGGAATGGGCTCTTTCAGACACAGACATCGTTTAGTGCAGCCCTCTGGGAACTGAAGACTGAACGAACAGACGGGACGGAGAGCCAAACGAATACTGAAAAGAATGTCCCAGAGAAACACTATTAGTCGTTAGGGTAGCGGAACATAATGGACTGCTAAATGAAACGGCGCGAGGCTGTGTGTAATTTTGTATGTCTGTATTCCCTATGAACCTGGCTGGCTGTGGGATAAAACTGTCATCAAAAGCAGAGCCTTTTGATTCGGGTGTGAAAATGACCAAATGACTTTCTCTCGCTTGCAGCGGAAAGCGCGGTCACTGAAGTCATGGGTTTACTGCCGCGAAAAAGCTGCCAATCCAGATAACAAACACTAGAGGGCAGTAAAAGCAAGTTATTAAACTTAAGCTAAAACCCTCCCAACCCTTGTTACAAAAACGCACAAAGAACCGGCTCTGCCCCGATTATGATTTTTTTTCCTGTTCCAATTAAAGAGCAGAATTAAATCTGATGGAACAACCCCAACCATCCTATCAGCAGCAACGTGATAATAACCTTTAGAATTACATTAGTGCAACGCCCCCCACCCCACCCCAGTGAGAAGGGTACATGATTATAATGACCGATTAAATCAGAAAACAAGAAATGTAGCCGTCCTACATGTCAAAGATATTTCCAGCACTGAAAACACATGACAACCAACTGCAAACGGCCAAATGGGCAAAGACAAAAGCAGTGGGGGGGGGGGGGGGGGTGGAAAAGGATTTAATGAGTGTGTACCTGGTGATCGCACGGCCCCCAAAGATAGCTTAATAAATAATAATGAAAATATAAAAATAA